>AFQZ01000137.1:0-75987 GCA_000222935.2 Aciculosporium take MAFF-241224 | reverse complement strand
CAATATTTGTAAAAGCAACATATATTATAATAAATATAAATTTATATTAAACGTTTTATTAAAAGATATAAGATAAAATATTAAAATATTTTTAATGATTTTATTAAAAATCTAAATAATGAGATTTTAAATTAAAAAATTTTAAGTTATATTATAAAAAAATTAATATACTTATGAAATTATATAGAAGTATAATATATTTATCCTGGACTTATAATATTAAAATAAAAATTTATACAAAACGTATTAATATAAAGTATAATATTAAAATAATTAAATATTACTTAAGTTATAATATTAATTATATTTTAAAAAATTCTAAGAAAATTACTTTATAAATATTATTTTATATTATTCTATTTTTAGAAATACTATACTTTTAGTATTTATAGTATGGTGTAGTATAGTGTAATATAGTATAGTATAATATAGTAAATTATTAATATAATTATATATTAAATCTAAATAAATAAATACTTTGTTAATTTTTGTTAATTTTTGTTAATTTTTGTTAATTTATATTATATAAAATTATATATATGTAAGAAATATATTTTTAAAAATAATAGTAATATCCTAGACTTATAATATAAAAATTAAAAATTAAATAAAAATTATTAATAAAAATTATAATATTAAAATAATTAAACCTAATTAAAGTTATAATATTAATTATATATTAAAAAATTATAAAAGAAATACTTTATAAAAAAATTATAATAATTATTATATTTTTAGAAATACTACATTTATAGTGTAGTGTAATATACTGTAGTGTAGTGTAGTGTAATGTAGTAAATTATTAATATAATATAATCATAAATTTATATAATTAGATTTTTAAATAAATTCTTTTAATTAATATAATATAATATAATATAATAGTTTATAATATTAATAAAGATAATATTTTTTTTAATATTACTACTGTTCGAATCGCTCGTCTGGAGGATGGAAGGGATACACAATAGCAACCGGGAACTATAGGTCATATATATAATACACATGCCCTAATTAACTAAATTACTATATTATATAACCTAGGGCAATACTATGGCTATAACACCACACTTCTGTATTATCCCTCTCTTTTCCCTTAGTTTAAATATTATTATAATAGAAATCAGACCTTTGTTACCCTCCCTACATTATTGCTATAGTATATTATACCCTGTGAAACCAACACTAATTAGTAGTTGCTATAACTACAGATTTGCTAGGAAATTAATAGAAGAGATAACTTCCGATATAATGCACTTATTTATTTAATTGCATAGAATCTATTATTTATGCTACCTAAAAGTAACTTTTTTTAATATTATTAACTTTTACTACTTGTTTATAATTATTAAGAAGTTTCTTTATAGAATTTACCCCTTATTATTAATTTATTACTAGTTTATAATTAAAGTATTTTCTTTGCTATTATTTACAGAGAAAAATACTAAAAATAGCTTTAATTTCTACTATTAAAGCTAATTAACCTGTTTAAGACTTCCTTTCTATAAAACTCTAAAAGTATTCTAAATACTTTATAAAGAAATAAGCTAAAGCTAATAAAGAAATTAACCCTAAAAAAGCTATAACTTCTAAACTTTATAATAAATTTGCCTATTATATTAATAAGTATAAATTTAGTAACTAGAAAAATACTAGATTTTATTTATATATTAAGAAAACTTTAAAGGATAAAATGCTAATATCTTTAAGAAGATTACCCCTAAGGTCTAATAAGTACTTTAAGATATCCTTTAAGATTAAGGGATTAATATATAAGAAGGATTATAAAGACTAATTAACTAGGTACTTACTACTCTAGTTAGTATAAATAATTCTGTCTTTTTTTTTAATAAAAAGCTCTTAACAGAAAATAATACTATTAATATAATAATATTAATAATAACTAAACCTAACCCTCCTAACCCTCTTACTAAAGAAATAATAATACTCTCTCCCCTAGAAAAACAAACTATATTAAAAATAATTACTAATATAGATTAAAAAGCCTTAAACTCTCTTACTAGGATTTATAATAAGGAAAATAAGTATTCTAAAGCACTTTTTAACTTTATATATTTAAAAGTCCTAATCTTTAAGAATATCTATATAGCATAAGTAATTTTTTATAAGTTATACCTATTTATACTATTAATAATACTTATAGGCAATGCCTATAAGTATTACCTTAAGAAATTTAGTAGAAAACTTGTTTTATTTAATATAATAACTAAGCAGATAAAGGAAAACTTTAAGACTAAAGAAAATTAGAAATTTTATTAAATATGATTTTAAGAGATAAAGTTTTATTATATTATAGCTAAAAATCTAATAAAAACTAAACTTAAATGTTTAGAATTAATGATTTAATAACTCTTAGACCTATTTAATAGTCTTATTATATATATATATTCATGTACGCTAGGTAGCTAGAGCCACTATCTAGTTTATTAACTAACTTCTTAATATTAGAAAAACCCTAAAATAGGGGAGAAAACCTATATTCTTCTATATAGCTCTTGCTAAGCCTTTAATATAAAGTCTTTATTATTTTTAACTATTAGTATAAGATATCTACTAGTTTCTCTAGAATTATAGATAATAATAAAAACATAGTTATACTTTATATAAAAGGTTAGTATATTAGTAAAAACCCCTTATAAGCACCTCTCCTTTTAATCTATCTTTTCCTCCTTTATTTTATTATTTCTATTACCTTTAGTCCCTTTCTTAACCTTAATATTACATATTTACTATACCTTATAAAGCTTCTCTACTAATCTATACTACTAAAGTTACTTAGTTAAGAGCACTTACTTTATAATATTTAGTACTAGCTTTTTATTTTTAAGCACTACCCTAAGCTCCTATAGGTTTCTTATTATAGGCACTACTAGGATTAGCCTTAAATAGTTATATTTTAAGTATAAAAGGATAAAGGAGTAAATATTCTTATCTCCTCCCTAGTATTAATATATTAATAATATTACCTTAGGCACTTATTTATTATAAAGGAAGGTATTTAGCCTTATTTTCTCTATTTAAAGCTATACTAAGGCTATAGATTTATATTTTAATAAGCTATTATAAAGCTTTACTATCTTTTTTATACTCTTAAAGTTAGGTTCCTTATTTATTACTATTATTTTTACTTATTTCCTTCTTACTTAAGCCTTATACCTTTGCTATATTTACTATTTTTCCTACTCCCTTTCTAATTCTAATTTAGCTATAAGGCTGCTAGGGAGGGGAAGGGGGGCATTAAGAAACGCCTTATAGTAATTATATTAGCAGCCTCTTCCTTTGTATTATAGCTATAAAGCTATTAAATTACATGCCTATTGTATTTTCTTATTTATGCTACTATCCTTAAGTCTTTAGTAAAATTATTACTTAATATAATTAAGGTATAGATTTACTAGTAATATTACTGCTTTTATCTCTAAGAGTATTACTAGTATTACCTTATATACCCCTATAATCTACCTTAAGCATTTATTTTATTCCCTTATAAATGCCTTTACTACCCCTTATACTACCCCTTTTAACTTACTATAAGTATAGTATATCCTAGCTTTATAAGCTATTATACTTTTTATTACTTATATATAAAGGGATCTTATATACTTTAGTTAGTATTCTTATATAAATATAGCTAGCACTATAAGTACTAACTTTTACTATAATAACTTAGTATTTACCTTCTTTATATAGGTTAACTAATAAAGCTTTTAATAAATCTAAACCCCTAGGAATTACACTAATTATATTAGTTATATTATTATTCTTTTAAGTTAAATTATTATTATAATTACCTGCCTCTTTCTTATAAAGTATATTAGCTTGCTCTTCCCTAAGTTAAACCTTAGCTTATATTTCTTTAACTACTTCTTATATATTCTTTAGGCTCTTTTTAGTTATACTTTAGTTTCCTCTACTGTTTTTTTATATACTATAATATTTATATTATTTAAAAACCTTAATATTAATATTAATTCTACTACTACTAGTCTTTAATATAATAATATAATATAAAGTAAAAAGAGAATAGAAGACGCTAGTAACCCTTATGGAACCCCTATAGTAACTTAGATTTCCTTAGTAATATGCCTATTAAATACTAATTATGCTCTTCTTTTTAATATAAAGCCCTATGCTTATCTAGCTATTTACCCTAGTAGTCCTAACTCCTTTATAATATAAATTAGTTATTTATAGCTAATAGTATTAAACGCCCTAGTAATATCTAGCTATAATAATAATACTATTCCCTAGTAATATTATACTATTTTTATAATCTTTTTTAGTATATTTAGTACTACTTTTATTAACCTACTAGCCCTATTACTTATTTATATATCTAGTAATATATAGCCTTTCTTTACTATAGTAATAATCCTCTTTATAATAGTTCTCTTAATTACTTTTCTTAGTATATTTAATAGTAATATTAGCCTTTATCCCCTTAATCTGCCTAACTCCTTAGGGGTTTTCCTAGGTTTATATAAAACTATTATCTTTATTTACTAAAAGGAGGCCAGATAGTATTTTAAACTATAGTATATATTTATAAGGTATATTAAATATAATATTAAGGCTGCTTTATATAGCTTAAGGAAACCTATTAGTAGCTTGTCTAGCCCTAGGGCTTTTTAACTTACTATATTCTTTATAACTTTTTTAATTTCCTCCTTTATAAATATAAAAACTACTTAATTATTACTATAGTATCTTATCTTTACCTTTATCTTTAAACCTAAAGCCCTAGTTATAAATAAAAAGAAAAACCTTTTTATAAATACCTTTGCCTTACCCTTATATATAACCTTTACTATCTTCTCCTTACTATCTTCTCCTAGCTAAGTTAGTAGTAAAACCTATTATATTTTAGGAGGAAGTTTACTTTATAGCTAGGCCTAGTACTTTAGGGTTTAAAGACTCCCTTTAGATCTAAATAACTTATTAACTACTTATTACTAACTACTTCTCTTTTTTTTTTAAGATAATATAATTCTATTTTTCTATTATTTCTATTAAGGCCTACTATAATTCCTATATCTATTATTACTACTACTACTTATTAGTATATCTTACCTTTACTATTATATCTTTTACCCTTTTATTCTACTAAGGCTATGGTTTACTATGCTCTTAAGGTTATTTAAGTGCTACTATATTAGCTATCTTTATAAGCTATTAGGTAAGCTATTATATATAATTATTAATTTCCTATTAGTTATATAGTAAGAGCTTTAATTTCTTTTTTTTAAGTCTGTTTAAAGCCTTTATTATAATAAGATTCTTATTTACTATCTTCTAACCCTAGACTAACCCTAGGCTATTACTTAATTTCTTATTTATTTTAATACTAATAAGCTAAGGTATATAGTTAAATCTAGTAATTTCTACTAGCCTAATAAATTTAATACTAATATTATAAGTAGTCTATATATAGTTAATAATACTATTCTTATTATTATATTCTCTCCTTATTACTTCTCTAAATAATATAGCTAGGCTAAGTTACTACCTTATTATAAATTTTAATATCTTATTATGTCCTTAAAAGGTTTAGCTAAATCTAACCTATAAAAGATAATATTAGTTAAAGTCTTTTATAAATATACTTTAGCCTTTTACCTAAGTATTAGTAAAGTATTATAAAGGTATTTATTACTTTCTTTTATAAGCTAGAAAATAAATATTATATACCTTTACTTTATATAGCTTAATATTATATTAATTCTTCCCCTTTTTTATAGTTTAAAGTCCTATTTTAACCTTTTAATATATATAAATTACTATTCTTTTACTATATATTACTAATATATAGTACCATTAAGATAAATTTAGTAGTATATTATTATAACCTTCTGGTTTTTAAATAGCTATTACCTTAGGGCTAATACTATACCTTAATACCAAATATACTAAATTACTTTTCTTTTATATATTTTAGTATATAACCTTAATTACATACTTTATTATATACTTTAAAGCACCCTAGTTAGGCTAGCTTTAGTACTATTTTGCCTTTTAATTAGTTATAAAAAGGCTAGTATTATACCTTTTTTTACTAGTCTTTACTATTCTAATTATAGCTTATAGATTTATCTTATAAATAGGCCCTTTAGTTATATACTCCTTTCTCTTAGCTGCTTTTTTATTAGTTCTTTAGTTTTTTCTTTATAATAACCCTTACTTATAATAGCTATTATAACCTCTAATTAATAGCTATAAAAAAATAGTAGCCTTATAATATAAGCCTCCTTAGCTTATTACTATTTATTATTACTTACTAAATATAGCTAAAATTATACTAAATATACCCTTATATAATTTAAGTATTTCTCTTATACCTTACTTATTAATATTAAGTAAGTTCTTTCTTTCTTAAGGTATTTTTTAGTAGTATACCTATTATATCTTACTTTCTTTTTATAATACTTAGTAATATATCTAATCTTATAATAGTTATAATATTACTTTAAGTAAATTATTTTATTATATAGCTTAGTATTAAAAATCTTTACTTAATATACTATTTCTTTATAGTATAAGCAGTTTACTGCCTTAATACCCTTAATACTAACTACTAGTAGTGCCCTTATTACTATTCCCTTTAGCTTTTATATTATTATTTTCATTATATTTAAATTATTCTCCTTTTTAATATTTTTCTTTATATCCTTAGTTATAATATAGTTTATTAATTATATTAAGAATCCCTTAATAATTATACTAAATATCTTTTTATTTACTTTTACCTTAAGTCTAAAGGTAACTCTTACTTAAGCTATATTTTCCTTTTATTTCCTTTTTACTTTAATAAATATAATAATTATATCTTTACTTTATAGTTAGTATATTACTATTACCTTCTTTATATTAATAGTGCTATTTACTACCTTTATAATTTCCCTTAATAATCTATTTCTAACTACTTTATTAATAGTATTTCCTTTTATTATTACTTTTTAGTAATAGTAAGCTAGTATTACTATACCCTTTATTTAGGTTAAAGAGATTATTATATTTTACTTTATAACTTTATAAGCTATAATAGTTACTTAAGTTCCCTTAACTATTATTTTAGTTCTAGGAATAGCTTTAATTACCTTCTTAACTGCCTTTTTAACTATAGTTTTTACCTTATTATTAACTACTTTTATAATTAAAACCTATAAGCCTTTTATATTAGTTCTTGTTTAAGCTATTTCTCTGCTTATATTTATAGTAATTTATATAATAAATCTAATAAAAGCCTATACTTTTATTATTTTTACCTTTAAAATAACTTTTATTATTAATTCCTTTAGTAATTTTATTTTATTTTTTAATTTTTTTTATACTATTATTACTTTAGAATTCTCTTTTTAATATTATATTTCTTCTTAAGTAGTGCCTTATCTTTTATTAATTATAGATTTATATAAAAATTTATTAATTATTATACCTCTTATATTACTTACTTTTTTTATATAATATATTATTACTAGGGGGGGTAATTAATAATAAGAAATCTAATTTTATTCTTCTTTTTTATTTTAGGCATAATACTGCGTTGTATCCGCGGTGTCAGTGATTATTATTTAATAGTCTTTATTACCCCTCTAAAAAAGATATAATCCTTAGGCGCTAACTGGAAATATTTACTTAAAATAGCCTTAAATTTAACTAAATAACTTATGTTTAAACTAATACTTATAAAGGTATAGTTAGTAATATTTACTACTACCTTATAATAAAGAATATAATAAAACCTGTTTTAAAATCATTTATAAGCTAATAAATTATAAGAGAAAGCAAGTACTAATATTAAAATACTACCCTAAGTACTAATATAGTCTTATTTACTAACTAATAATATTTATAAGCTTTCTAACCCTAAAATAAAGCTAGATTTAAGAAATGCTTTATTTATTATAAAGAAGTATATTAGTTAACTAACTATTCTATCTCTAAGTAAAAAAAAGTAAAAGAAACTTAGTATAGTAACTAAAGGTATAAATATCCTCCTTTTAAACGCTAATTTTATGTATTCTTATAAGCATTTAAAGGTAAAGACAAAGAGTTATTATTACTAAACAGTAGTAATAAGGATAAATATAAAAAAGCTGCCTAGAATATAGTATTTATTACCTTTAAAGAAGAAAAAGCATAAAGCAATAGAGAAGTATAAAAAACCCTTATATTTATAACTTTCTTTATATAAGCACCTAATCCCCCTCTCTTTTCTATCTTAACCGTGAATTTCCTGTAAAATAATGCTTTTAAACACACATTATTTATTAAAGACCCTTATAACCATAATACTAATATAACCACATAAAAGCAGGTATTTTTTATGGATTTATAATATACTATAAAAATATTTTATAGTATCCTTCTAGATACTAAAGCAGCTAAAATCTTAACTATTAGCTAAGGTTAAGTTAAAGCCTTAATATGGCTTATAACAGGCCTTATAATTAAACCTTCTTCTAACTAAAGAACTATCAACTTTAGTAATAAAAGTATAACCTTAAATAGCATTTTAAAGCTTCTTATAATCTTTAGTATAATTTTTTTTTATATTCTTAATAGTACTATACTTTTTGTATATTTTATTATAAATATAAATAAAATAAGTATTAAACTTAATAATCTTAAGAACCTTTTTATTTAAAAAGAAAAAAAAGTACTTATTATTTAGAAATAAAAATATCCTTAGTAGATAATTAGTTCCTAAGAACCTGTTATTTTTATGCTCTTAAAAGTAGAAATTTACTAACTTTATTATTAATTTAGCTATCCTTTAATTAACTAATTATATAACATTCTTACTAAAGCTAGTAAAGATTTTAATAAAGCTAATATAAAAAGGATTACATATACCTATTATTAATACTAAATAAATGCTAAGGCTTTAAGTAGATTTAAGTTTACCCTTAAAGATAACCTTAAATTTAACTATAAGGTTCTTATTAATATTATATAAATTAATAAAAAGCCTGTCCTTTATATTATTAATGTCGGAATCGCTCGTATGGATGATGGAAGGGATACGCCGCATTGACCAGGAATTGTGGGTTGCACACAGAATGCACGCACCCTAATTAGCTGGATCACAGGTCATGTAACCTAGGGCCGTACCGTGGCCATAACACTATACCTCTGCATTATAGCCTGCTTCTTCCCCTCTTTTAGAGAGATAGATAAATTAAATATTAAACCCCCCCCCCCCTATATTTATACTACAGCATACTTATAACCTAAGCGCTACTAACACTAATTAGTAGTTGCTAATAACTATAGATTCGTTAGGTTATACCTAGAAGAGACTTATTTAAACGCTTTTACTTATGTAACTATAAGAAATTCCAATATTATGCTAACTAAAGGATTATTTCTTTAAATCATTAACTATTAAATCGTTTATAATTATAAGAAGACTTAACTCTTATAAATCTTCTCCCTTATTATTAACTATTACTCGTCCACGATTAAAACCAGATCTTTACTATTATTCACAGAGAACCAATGCTAACTGCTTTTATTAGTACTAAACACAAAGCCTAAAACATTAAAATGTCTTTAAGCTAAGGAAAAATAAATGATTTTAATAAATAACTCTAAAAGGATGTCTATAGAAGAGAACTTCTAAAGAGCACCCTACCCTAAAAACTTTATAAGCACTATTTAATTCTATTCTTTAATTAGACTAAGTTAGTTAATAATATTAATATTAATACAGCTACTAAACAACAGATTAATGACCGTATTATATATACGATTAACTACTACATTCTTAATAAAGGAAAAGGGCGCAATCTCCTTATTAACTTCTAGCAAGATTATAAAAATTAGACAAAGGATACTTTTAATAAAATTAATAATAACCTTAAGTATACCCTTTGTAATTATCTTAATAACAATAGTGTTAAAACAGCCAGAGGATCAAGATTAAATGTCTTTAAAAATCTTGTTAATATCTTAAACATTAACCCTAACACAGAATATAAACCTTTGCCGGAAAAAGCAACTAAGAAAGGAGAAGAGATTTAATAACTTAAACTTTCCGATAATAAGAACTCTAACAATAAAGATTTTTATTCAACTAAAGACCCTCCCCTAGAACTACAAACCCCAACCGGAACACTTTCTAATAGCAATCGAAAAGCCCTTAATACTCTTAAGAGACTTTACTAAAAAGAAGAATAATATTTTAAAGAAGTATATAACTTTATTAATAAGAAGTTACTATATTTTAAAGAGAAATGTTCTTAAGCAGGAGTTTCCCCCTTACTTTACCTAAAAGCCTTCCCTATTATGCTTTAAGGTAAAGCCTATATATACTTCCTTAAATACTTTAGAGCAAAAATAATCCTATTTAAGGAAATAACTCAGAACATTAGGAATTACTTTAAAACACCTAAGAATAAGAGCTTTTACAAAACATAATTTACCGATCTACGCCTTCGCTATATTATTATAAAACATCTAATAAAGAATAAGTTAGAATACTTAGAAATTCTTCTTAACTAACTTATAAAGATATTCAATAGCCTTTATAACCCTCTTAAATAAGATATAATTCTTCTTTATTAAGTATGACAAGTAATAAAAAATAACAACGATTTCTATAATGCTAAATTTAGGAATATGCCAACCTTTAAAGGATTTGTTAGTAATCTTTAAAATTGCCTCTTAGTAATAAATATACCACCAACCTCTATAAGTCAGTTACTAACAACTACTAACAATAATCCAAATGCCCTTATTGCCTAGTTCATAGACTAAAACACCAACATAGCAATGTTTACAGACTAACGCTATTTATAAGCTATATATCATAAAAAACCTTAAGCCAGAGCAAGCTTAAAGAAATGCTTTATCTGCTATAAAGAAGGATGCTAGTTAACTAACTATCCTACCTCTAAGCAGAAGAAAGCAAAAGCAACTTAGTAAAATAACAAAAAACACTAAAAACCACCCTCTAAATGCCAATACTATGCATTCCTACAGGCCTATAAAGGCGAAATAGCCTAACTTACTGCTACTAATGATAGTAGTAAGGACGAACACAAAAAAGCCGCTTAGAACGCCGCTTTCCTTACTACTAATAAAAAAGAGAAACTAGATAATAAAAAGGCTTATAATACTCTCTCCTTTATAGCATTCTTTACATAAGCACCGAATCCCCCACTCTTTTCCTAATTAACTGTAAACTTCTTATAGGATAATGCTTTTAAACATGCCTTATTTCTTAAAGACCCCTACGACTATAATACTAATAAACAACCTTAACAACACGTATATCTTATGGATACGAGATATACAGCGGATATATTTTATAGTATACTCCTGAATATAGGAGCATTAGGAATTTCAACTACTGGCCAAGGCCAAGTCAACGCTCTAATAAAAATCATAAAAAACCTTACAATTAAGCATTCCTCTAACCAAAGGACTATCACCTTTAGAGCTAGTACTACGACTTTAACTAGTATTTTAAAGCTTTTAATGATTTTTAGCATAATACCTTTTTATATGCTTAATAGTGCCACACCGTTTTTATATTTTATTACAAACATAAATAAAATAGGTGTTAAACTTAATAATCTTAAGAATCTTCTAATCTAAGGAGACAAAAAGGTACCTATTATTAGGAAATAAGAACATCCTTAGTAAACAGCCAGTTCTTAAGAACCTGCCATCTTTATGCTTTTTAAAGCCGAAATCCGTCAACTTTATTACCAATTTAGTCATCCATTAATCGACTAATTGAATAACCTTCTTGCCAGGGCTAGTAAAGAATTTAATAAGGCTAATATAGGGAAAATCACGCATGCTTGCCATTAATGCCAGATAAACGCCAAAGCTCTAAGTAGATTTAAATTCACTCTTAAAGATAATATTAAATTTAACTACAAGGTCCTTGTTAATATTATGCAAATTGATAAGAAGCCGGTCCTATACGTTATAAATTTAGCAATATCATTTTAAGCTGCCTGCTTTCTTGCACCTTAATAACAAAAAGCTTGAGATATCTGGAATGCTCTTAAAGAGTGCTAGATTGACATATATCTTAGACCCCCAGACTGGATAGTCCATAATGCCAGAAGAAACTTTGCTTCTAGCGAATTTAGGTATTTAGCTCGATTATTATTAATTAATATTAACGAAGTCCCTGTTAAGGCTTATAATAGCATCGGAAAACTTAAGCAATATCATGCCCCTTTTCACAGAGCATATAATATTATTAAGACTAAAGCTGACAGTTTTCTCTTAAAAGAGCAGATACTTTAAATGGCTGTTAAAGCAGTTAATAACTCTACTAGTCTAAATGGTCTTGTTCCTACCCTTCTAGTCTTTAGAACCTATCTAAGAATAACAAATGATTCCCCCCTAAGCTTTATAGTTGCCTAAAGAGCTAAGATACTTTAAAAAGTAATAGATAAAGCAAGACACAGTCTTATAAGACGCTAAGTCTATAATGCTCTTAATACCCATAACGGCCTAATAACCCTGCCTATACACACTCTTCCTTTAAATTCCGATATATAAGTTTATTACGAAAAAGGCAGATGGACTAGCCCCTATAAGCTTCTCTTAATAGAAAGAGAGACTTATATTATTAAGATGCCTTATGGCCCTATAAAGTTTCAGTCTATGGTCATTAAACCATATATAACCTCGCCAGAGGTAGAATCTTCTTATAAGGAAGACCTGGTTTATAAGGAAGACCTGGTTTAAGGTGATAAAAATCACAAAAACCCCCCTAATAACCTAATAACTCTAAAACTCTAGCAAAAGCGAAAAAAACGACCAACACCGCGGACATGACGCGGCATCACGCCTAAAACGAAAAAGAAGCACGGAATCAGATTCCTTATTATTAAATACCCCCCCTAGTAATGGCGCATTATACAAGGGGAGTAAGCAGCGTAAGAGGTGCAATAATTAACAAATTTTTACGTAGATCCATAACTAATAAAGGACAAGGCACCACCTAGGAAGAAATGTAATATTAAGGAGAGAATCCTAGAGTAATAGTAGTATAGAAAAAACTAAAAAATAAAATAAAATTACTAAAGGAGTTAATAATAAAAGTTGTTCTAAAGGCAGAAATAACAAAAGTGTAGGCTTTTATTAGGACCTTTATATAAGTTACTATAAATACAGGAGGGGAGATAGCCTAAGTAAAGACTAGCACAGGAGATCTACAGGCATTGATTATAGAAGCAGTTAACAGTAAAGTAGAAACCACGGTTAAGAAGGCAGTTAAAGAGGCAATAAAGGCCGTCCCTAGGACTAGATTAACAATTAGGGGGACTTAGGCGACTGTTACAGCTTGCAGAGTTATAGGGCAGAATATAACAATACCTTTAGCCTAAACGGAGGGTATGGCGATACTGGCCCGCTATTACCAGAAAGCAATAGTAAAGGGAAACACTATTAGCAAGGTAGTTAGGAACAGATTACCAGGAGAGATTGTAAAGGCAGTAAATAGCGCTATTAGCATAGAGGAGGTAATAGCAGTATATAGACTATAGAGTAGAGACATAGTTATTATGTTTACTAAGGCAGGGAGGAAATAGAAGAAAAACACAGCCTAGGTGAGAGTTGCCTTTGGACCTATAGTAGAAGTAAACAGGAAGATATTTAGTGTGATTATTAAGGGATTCCTAATATAATTAACAAACCACGTTGCAATTAAGGATATAAGGAAAAACATTAAAAAGGAGAATGGTCTAAACATGGTAAAGATAATAGTGTAGAAACTAAAGGGAACAGCAACAAGGGCACCACTAGTGGTTAGCGTTAAGGGCACCGAGGCAGCAAACCGCCTATGCTATGGGGGAATAGTATACTAAGCAGAGATTTTTAACGCCAAGCTATATAATAAGATGGTCCACCTAAAGCAATATTATAATTACTATAAGATTAAACATATTACCAGGCACTGCAAGGAGAAAGTAAGATGTAGCAGGTATGCTGCTAGAAAATACCCTAAGGGAGAGAGGACTTGCCCAATGCTAATAGGTAAGGTATGGGAGAGATGCCCAAATTGCGCAGGGGCACATCCAGTATGGTCTCGGCTATACTCGGTAAGTAATAATAGGTGGCAACAGGCCCGGGAGGCTTACGCTATAAGGCTGCTATTCTTCTGCAACTATTGGTCGGAGGCCGTGACAGCTACTACAGGCAAGGGTTATTATAGAGAAGAGACCGGGGGATCAATAGAAAGGCAGCTAAGAGAAAGGAGTATATAACTAAGGGGCCTTTCTATAAGATAAATATACAAACTATAATTAGGACGGCAGAGACCGGCAGAGGAAGGCATAATGCTAGCCTTCTTACAACTAACAAGAGAGCAGAATAATACTGGAGCCAGCCTAACCAGGGTGCTCTAAAGCACATAATAAAGTATATAATTAAGGTTATGTACTAGAATACACAAAAGAAAAGCAATCTAGTACATCTGGCGTTAGGGTATAACATTAGTCCTAAGGTAATAGCTATCTAGGAACCAGGAGGCTATAATAGTATACTGTTAAATCCATCTTAGGGGCACTATACGTTAGTAACATATAGTAAAAGAACGGCGATTTATATACACTAGAAGGTTAAGGTAGGGCGTTAGACTATAGGAAGGGGGGAGGATTAGTGTAGTATTAAGCTATGTAGAGTAGAGGTGTATAATATATATTCCCCGGCTTATAAAAGGGGGTAGCAGACGCCTCTATAACACTTTGCTAATACCTAGGCAAAGGGTTAAAGTGTATTTATAGGGGACTTCAACTAATATCACCCCCTGTGGGACAGATTTGGCAGGACCTTTTAGGGGCATGATAAGATATTGGAATTTATAATAAGGTAGCAACTCGGCCTAGTTACTCCGTTTAGGGAAGTAATAAGGAGAGAACATAGAAGCAGGGACAGCACTATTAATTATGCGTGGACCACTCATGACGTTAGTGTCGAGTTCACCGGGCCAGTAGAAATCGCCGGATCCGACCATATGCCTTAACTTATTAACATTAGGACAAGCAAGGAATTTAGCGGCAGCCCAGGGTTAATCCGGGGTTAGAGGACAGCGGACAAGAACCTAATTATAGCAAAGGCGCTAAATAGGCTTAGAAAGGAGGGGTTAGAGCTCCCGCTAGGTAACTAACAGGAAGTTGATAACTATGCGCAATAGCTTACTCACCAGCTCACGGAGATAGCTAACATAGTGGCACCTAAACGACCTTAAGGGCATAGTAAACCATAGCTATAGTGGAATAAAAGGGTTAAGAACACAATAGCAGAGGCAAGACGTGCTAGCAGGCGGTGGCAGTAACAACAGACGTAGGAATCATGGCAGACCTTAACAGAAGCTATAAAAATACAGGACTGTGTTATCTTAGAGGAGAAGAGAAGCAGCTGGCAATAGGCTGTTAGCAAGCTATCTAGGTCTAAAGGAAGCCTCTGGACCTTAGAGCATTAGGCCCGGCTATAGAGTAGACTCCCCCCGGAGATGCAATAAGTTCTGCTAATAACTTAGCTAGGAAATGACAGCAGGGAGGAGATAGTAGAGGTTATACATAAGGGCAAGGCAAGGGCATTTGCAGAGAGGTTCTTCCCTCTATCCATGGCTAGGGCTTTAGGACTAGAGGGAGAAGAGGGGACAAGATACTGTGACAATAAACAGGTGGCTCCTGCGTTTATAAAGGAGGAAATTAGAGAAGTTATGAAGAATATAGTAAGCTAGAAAGCCCTAGGGCCGGACGAGCTACTAACGGGTTTCCTTAAGCTATACAGCGCAGCCCTAATATCGTGTTTAACACGCCTTATAAACATATGCTGCAGCTTAGGACACCATTTGGCCTCCTTCTGGCGTGTAAAGGTGGTAGTTCTATATAAACCTAGGAAGACCCCTAAGGAGTTGGGCAGACCAGGGGGGTAGAGGCTAATATTGTTGCTAAACACAATAGGCAAAGTGATTAAAGGAGCCATTACAAGGAGGATCACCACTATAGCAAAGGAAGGCCATATACTACCAGACATATAAATAGGCAATAGGGCTGGCAGGTTAACAGAGGTAGCACTAAGCACGCTAAAAGAGGTAGTAAGGACGGCGTGGCACTATTAGGGGATAGCATTATTACTACAGCTAGATATTACTAGGGCGTTTAACACTATTAGCTACAAATGATTAATATACACTATAAGGGAGTTAGAACTGCTAGGGTAAATGGCCAGATAGACAAAGGGTTTTACATTAGGAAGAAGAGTGTAATTAGCGTTTAACGGACGTACTACTAAGGAAATCCAAATCACTGCAGGGGTTCTGTAAGGGTCGCCGGCGTCTCCTATCCTCTTCCTGTTGTATATTATACTACTATATTAAAGGCTGGCGGCAGCAGAATTAATACTAACGTTAGGATTCTTAGATAATACAAACATTATAGTATATAGAAAAACAGCAGAGAAGACCAAAGTATAACTAGAAAGAGCCTAGAGAATATGTAAGAAGTGGTTAAAGGAGTACGGGCTAAGGTTTAACCCAGGGAAGAGTAAGTTAATGCACTTTATAAGGAAGAGGCAGGCAATTATAATAATAATCCGACTTAGAAGTACAATAATACAACCGACGCAATCAGCGCGATTCCTAGGGGTTTAGATCCACCGGAAGCTTCGTTAGTTAACACATATAAAGAAGGTGAATACTAAGCTAGTACAGCAGAAGTTAGCCCTTACAGCACTGGCTGTGTCTACATAGGGATGCCGACTAGAATGTGTAAGATCCCTTTATATGCAGGTAATAAGAAGCATAATAGCATATAGAGCTGGGATATACTACACCTACAGTAAGTCAGAAGGGGTAGCACAGGGGGTAGCAAAGGTATTTGTAAAGGAACAGAATAAATACTTAAGGCGGGTTACAGGGGCGTATAAGGCGACGCTAGTAACACTCTTAGAGACAGAAGCAGCAGTGCTGCTAGTAGATCTATACCTTAATTACATTAAGCAACAATTCCACTAAAGACTTAAGGACAGTGGCATGGGCAAGAAGATATAATAAGCATGCAATTTAATAGCATTGTAGCTATGACGTTAAGGAAGAGGCCGCCGACACAACCTCTATAAGGCGTTTCCTGATGCCCCCCCCCCCCTCCCTGGCGGCCTTATAGCCAGGTAGGAATTAGAGAGGGAGTGGGAAAAACAGTGAATACAGTAGAGGCATAAGGCTCAGGTAAGAAGAGGATAGGCAAAAGCAACAGCAGTAGACGAGGAACTTAATTTTAAGAGCATAAAGAAGATAGCACGGCTCTATAATAGCCTGCTTAAGCATGAATCTGCGGCCTTAGTGCAGCTCTAAACGGAAAAAATAGGGTTAAATGCCTTCCTTTATAGCAGACAGGTGCCCGAGGTAATATTACTAATATGTTAATGTTAGGGAGGAGATAAGGATATCTACCACCTTATTTTATCGTACCCGGAATATAATTATCTAAGGCTAATCCTGGTAATGCCTACAATAAGAGACCTAAGGGAACTTAGGGCGGCATTAAACAATAAGAAGTTTGCACTAATTATTACAAAGTGGGTGCTCTTAACTAGGCGCCTCTAGCAGTACAGGTTAGCGGAGGAGCTTTATAAGGCATGGCAGATATATAATAGTAAGGCTGGGAAAGGGACCAGAGGTAACGGAAACAACAGAAGAGGGGAGGAGAAGCCGGATTAGGAGGGGAGGTGCTTATAGGGGGTTTCTACTAATATACTAACCTCTTATGTAAAACACAACCACACTTCTGTTATTATCTGCAGTTCCCGGGGAACTGGCAGATACTGTATACTAATAGTTGAAAATAACAAAGACTCTATAGTAGAGGCTTAGCGGGAGCTATATGGAAGAATATGGGTTTTCTCCCCTGTTTTAGGGTTTTTCCTGTATTAAGAAGTTAGCTAATGGACTAGATAGTGGCTCTAGCTACCTAGCGTACAATAATAATAACCTAATAACTCTACTATAAAGAGGACGTGGAAGACCCCGGAAATACCCTTAAGCAGAGGCTTTTCTTACTAAGAAAGAAAAGGCTGATTTTTAACTTGTAATTAACCTCTGTATATAAGGAAAAATCAATATACCCAGAGAACCTTTTAAACTCTCTAATAAAGCAGAGATTAATGCTTTACTAGCAAGGAATATATTTAAATTTATAAAATTTAACCTGCAAAGGCATAGAGGCAAAAGACTCTTTAGCTCGCAGATAGTAAGAAAAGTTAAAGGCAAGGCAACTAACTCCCTGTATAAAAAGTCATAATATGTTATTTAAGGCTATAGCGACCATGGGAAAGAGGTTATTCTCACGCAGTCCCTAATAATTCAGAGAGCTAGTTAAAGGCTTATCATTACCCTTGCTCCCTTATTAAAAAAGGAAGGCATTACGGTTTAGCTAAGGGATATTACCTAAGCATATATGTAGTTACAGACGAAGCTTAATCGCATAATTCTTATAAAGCTTCTAGCATAAATTACATACCTTTACCCGCCAGACGTTATTATGGTCGTAATTAAGCCGCTATACGGAATAGCAAAGGCTAGTATATATTAGTAGTCGATGTATTTTAATTATTATTGTTAGAAACTACAGATAATAACCTTTATATATAACCCTTATCTTCTTATTTCTTCTAGTAAAAGCTTGTGTTTTAGAATTATTAGAATGCAGACTAATAATACCTTAGGACTTAGCAATACTAAGTTTTTTAATTACAAAGAGGTTAAGTTAAAAAATGCCAAATTCCTTGCAAAGCTAAAAGAGAGATTAACGATTTTAATACCATTAATGTTTAACAGTTGCATTTTAAGCGAAGTTAACAATAATACCTTCTTTTTATAACAAAAGGAATAAGGAAGGAAGCTATTATAAGTTAATAACCCAACCGACTAAGCGAAATATGTCGAACAGCGAGTACAAGGAGCGTATATTGCTTTAATATGTTAACCTGAAGCATCTTACAATCTTTCTATTACTACCCAAGTCTAATATCCAGGATCCGATAATGTTTTAAGGCTTAATAAAAGACTTTAATAGCAAATCAATAATTAAGACCGTGGACTTTAATATATATCTCTCTCGCTAGAAAACGCCGCTTTTTATATCTTTGTTAACAGTTCTTTTGTAAACAATAAAGACCTTAGCTCTTAACTAGGCTATATAATTATCCTAGGCAATAAAAGGAAGGATAACAATACCTCTGAATTCACCCTTAGAGGAAATATTATAATATATAGCTTAATAAAATCTAAAAGAGTCACAAGAAGTGCATTAGCTTTCAAGCTATATAGGATGGTTTAAGGTGTTAACATTACCTATATAATAAGCACTACTCTAAATATTATTACTAACTGATTAAATAAGCTGAAAATTCTGATAATAATATGCACTAACTCTTTCTTGCTATATAAATGCATTGTTAAGCTAGGGATAATAAAGGAAAAGAGGCTAATGATTAATATTATAGCTTTACGGCAGTTATATAAGAGAAGGGAAGTAGCTAAGATACGCTAGATTAATAGCAATAATAATCCTGCGGATATAATAATAAAAGCTTTACTAAATAAAGCTCTTAAGACCTTTATAATAAAGAATAAAGCCTAAATCCGTGTAGAAGGATAGGTTAAAAGACCTATTGCAAGAATTGCCGTAAGAGCCGCCGCCAGAGCCGCTAAAGAATGAAAAAGTCCTAATTCCTTACTAAATCTAACGACAAATTAAGCGCCTGATAAAGAGCTCAAATTTAATGAATTCGAACGCGATTATAAGCGCCCAATTTAGTAGGATTGAACGCAGGAATTACACTCTTTGGCCCCCCCCCCCCTACAACACTCTTTGCCTCTACAACCATTCGGCCTGGACTAACAAAAGTCATTCATTTAAAGGATGTTTTTTGCTTTATTACTTGTTTGTTAATATCTGATTATTTGGGGTGTTTTATGTATTTTTTTAGAGCGATTCCTCTTCTTCTTTAATAAAGAGAGAATTTATAAGTATTAGAATTGCTTATATGGATAATAAAAGGGATACGCTGCATTAACTAGGAATTATAGGTTGTACACAGAATGCACGCACCCTAATTAGCTGGATTATAGGTTATGTAACCTGGGGCTGTACCGTGGCCATAACACCATACCTCCGTATTATAGCCTGCTTCTTCCTCTCTTTTAGAGAGATAGATGAATTAAATATTGAACCCCCCCCCCCCTACATTTGTGCTGCAGCATACTTGTAACCTGAGCGCTACTAACAATTAACTTAGTAACTTTATTTTAAGCTGCTTACTTTCTTAGACCTTAATAATAAAAAGTTTAAGATATTAAGAATACCCTTAAGGAATATTAAATTAATATATATCTGAGGCCCCTAGACTAAATAGTTTATAATACTAAAAGAAACTTGACTTTTAGTAAATTTAGGTATTTAGCTTAATAATTATTAATTAATATTAATAAAGTCCCTATTAAAGCATATAATAGTATTAGAAAACTTAAGCAATATTATGCCTCTTTTTAAAAAGTATATAATATTATTAGAAAAAAAGTTAAGAGCCAACACCGCGGATACGACGCAGTATTATGCCTAAAACAAAAAAGAAGCATAGAATTAAATTGCTTATTATTAATTACTCCCCCTAGTAATAATATATTATATAAGAAAAGTAAGTAATATAAGAGGTATAATAATTAATAAATTTTTATATAAATTTATAATTAATAAAAAATAAGGTACTACTTAAGAAAAAATATAGTATTAAGAAGAGAATTTTAAAGTAATAATAATATAAAAAAAATTAAAAAATAAAATAAAATTACTAAAGGAATTAATAATAAAAGTTATCTTAAAGGTAAAAATAATAAAAGTATAGGCTTTTATTAGATTTATTATATAAATTACTATAAATATAAGTAAAAAAATAGCTTAAATAAGAACTAATATAAAAAGCTTATAAGCTTTAATTATAAAAGTAGTTAATAATAAGGTAGAAACTATAGTTAAAAAAGTAATTAAAAAGTAATAAAGGCTATTTTTAGAACTAAAATAGTAATTAAAGGGACTTAAGTAATTATTATAGCTTATAAAGTTATAAAGCAGAATATAATAATTCCTTTAGCCTAAATAAAGGGTATAGTAATATTAGCCTATTATTACTAGAAAATAATAATAAAAAGAAATATTATTAATAAGGTAGTTAAAAATAAATTACTAAAGGAGATTATAAAGGTAGTAAATAGTACTATTAATATAAAAAAAATAATAATAATAGTATATTAACTATAAAGTAGAAATATAGTTATTATATTTACTAAAGTAAGGAGGAAATAAAAGGAAAATATAGCCTAAGTAAGAGTTACCTTTAGACCTAAGGTAAAAGTAAATAAGAAGATATTTAGTATAATTATTATAGGATTTTTAATATAATTAATAAACTATATTATAACTAAGAATATAAAGAAGAATATTAAAAAGGAAAATAGTTTAAATATAATAAAGATAATAATATAAAAGCTAAAGGGAATAATAATAAAGGTATTACTAGTAGTTAATATTAAAGGTACTAAGGCAGTAAACTACCTATACTATAGGGAAATAGTATACTAAGTAGAGATTTTTAATATTAAGCTATATAATAAGATAATCTACCTAAAGTAATATTATAACTACTATAAGATTAAATATATTACTAGGTACTATAAAGAGAAAGCAAAATATAATAGGTATATTATTAGAAAATACCTTAAGAGAGAAAGGACTTATTTAATATTAATAGGTAAAATATAAGAAAAATACTTAAATTATATAGGGGTATATTTAGTATAGTCTTAGCTATATTTAGTAAGTAATAATAAATAATAATAGGCTAGGAAGGCTTATATTATAAGGCTATTACTTTTTTATAGATATTAGTTAAAGGTTATAATAGCTACTATAAGTAAGGGTTATTAAGGAAAAAAGACTAAAAAACTAATAAAGAGATAGCTAAGAAAAAAGAGTATATAATTAAGGGGCTTATTTATAAAATAAACCTATAAGCTATAATTAAAATAATAAAGACTAGTAAAGAAAGGTATAATACTAGCCTTTTTATAATTAATAAAAGGGCAAAATAATACTAGAGCTAGCCTAACTAGGGTGCTTTAAAGTATATAATAAAGTATATAATTAAGGTTATATACTAAAATATATAAAAGAAAAGTAATTTAATATATTTAGTATTAAGGCATAGTATTAGCCCTAAGATAATAGCTATTTAAGAACTAGGAGGTTATAATAGTATATTACTAAATCTATCTTAAGAGCACTATATATTAGTAATATATAATAGAAAAATAGTAATTTATATATATTAAAAGGTTAAAATAAGACTTTAAACTATAAAAAGAAAGGAGGATTAGTATAGTATTAAGCTATATAAAGTAAAGGTATATAATATTTATTCCCTAGCTTATAAAAGGGAGTAGTAAATACCTTTATAATACTTTACTAATGCCTAGGTAAAAGGCTAGAGTATATTTATAAGGGACTTTAACTAATACTACCCCTTATAGAATAGATTTAGCTAAACCTCTTAAAGTCATAATAAAATATTAAAATTTATAATAAGGTAGTAACTTAGCCTAGTTATACTATTTAGGAAAGTAATAAGAAAAGAATATAGTAATAAGAATAGTATTATTAACTATATATAAACTACTTATAATATTAGTATTAAATTTATTAGGCTAATAAAAATCGCTAGATTTAACTATATACCTTAGCTTATTAGTATTAAGATAAATAAGAAATTAAGTAATAGCTTAGGGTTAGTCTAGGGTTAAAGGATAGTAAATAAGAACCTTATTATAGTAAAGGCTTTAAATAAACTTAAAAAAAAAGGATTAAAGCTCTTGTTATATAACTAATAGGAAATTAATAACTATATATAATAGCTTACCTAATAGCTTATAGAGATAGCTAATATAATAACACTTAAATAACCTTAAGGGTATAGTAAACTATAGCCTTAGTAGAATAAAAGGATAAAAAAATATAATAATAAAGGTAAGATATACTAATAAGTAGTAATAGTAATAATAAATATAAGAATTATAATAGGCCTTAATAAAAGTAATAAAAAAATAGAATTATATTATCTTAAAAGGAAAAGAAAAGTAATTAGTAATAAGCAGTTAGTAAGTTATTTAGGTTAAAAAGGAGTCTTTAAACCCTAAAGTACTAGGCCTAGCTATAAAGTAGACTTCCTCCTAAAATATAATAGGTTTTATTATTAACTTAGCTAGGGAATAATAGTAAGGAGAAGGTAATAGAGGTTATATATAAGGGTAAGGCAAAGATATTTATAAAGAGGTTTTTTCCTTTATTTATAACTAGGACTTTAGGTCTAGAGATAAAAGCAGAGATAAGATACTATAATAATAATTAAGTGGTTCCTATGTTTATAAAGAAGGAAATTAGAGAAGTTATAAAAAATATAGTAAGTTAAAAAGCCTTAGGCTAGATAAGCTATTAATAGGTTTTCTTGAGCTATATAAAGCAGCCCTAGTATTATATTTAATATGCCTTATAAATATATACTATAGTTTAGGACACTATTTAGCCTTCCTTTAGTAAGTAAAGGTAGTAGTTTTATATAAACCTAGGAAAACCCCTAAGGAGTTAGGCAGACTAAAGGGATAAAGGCTAATATTACTATTAAATATACTAAGAAAAGTAATTAAAAGAGCTATTATAAGGAGGATTACTACTATAATAAAGGAAGGCTATATATTACTAAATATATAAATAGGTAATAAGGCTAGTAGGTTAATAAAGGTAGTACTAAGTATATTAAAAAAGGTTATAAAGATAGTATAGTATTACTAGGGAATAGTATTATTATTATAGCTAGATATTACTAGGGCGTTTAATATTATTAGCTATAAATAGCTAATTTATACTATAAAGGAGTTAGAACTACTAGGGTAAATAGCTAGATAGGCATAGGGCTTTATATTAAAAAGAAAAGTATAACTAATGTTTAATAGGCATATTACTAAGAAAATCTAAGTTACTATAGGGGTTTTACAAGGGTTACTAGCATCTTCTATTTTCTTTTTACTTTATATTATATTATTATATTATATTATTATATTAAAGATTAGTAATAGTAGAATTAATATTAATATTAGGGTTCTTAGATAATATAAATATTATAGTATATAAAAAAATAGCAAAGAAAACTAAAGTATAACTAAAAAGAGCCTAAAGGATATATAAAGAGTAGTTAAAAGAGTATAAGCTAAGGTTTAACTAAAGGAAGAGTAAGCTATTATACTTTATAAGAAAGAGGTAAGTAATTATAATAATAATCTAACTTAAAAGAATAATAATATAACTAATATAATTAGTATAATTTCTAGGGGTTTAGATTTATTAAAAGCTTTATTAATTAACTTATATAGAGAAGGTAAATACTAAATTATTATAGTAGAAGTTAGTACTTATAGTGCTAGCTATATTTATATAAGAATGCTAACTAAAGTATATAAGATCCCTTTATATATAAGTAATAAGAAGTATAATAGCCTATAAAGCTAGGATATACTATACTTATAATAAGTTAGAAGGGGTAGTATAAGGGGTAGTAAAGGTATTTATAAGGGAATAAAATAAATACTTAAGGCAGGTTATAAGGGTATATAAGATAATACTAATAATACTCTTAAAAATAAAAGTAGTAATACCACTAATAGATTAATACCTTAATTACATTAAGTAATAATTTTACTAAAGACTTAAGAATAGTAGTATAAGTAAAAAGATATAATAGGCATATAATTTAATAGCATTATAGCTATAATACTAAGGAAGAGGCTGCTAATATAATTACTATAAGGCGTTTCCTAATGCCCCCTCCCCTTTCTAGTAGCCTTATAGCTAAATAGAAATTAGAGAGGAAGTGGGAAAAATAATAAATATAATAAAGGTATAAGGCTTAAGTAAGAAAAAAATAAGTAAAAGTAATAGTAATAAATAAGGAACCTAACTTTAAAAGTATAAAAAAGATAGTAAGGCTTTATAATAGCCTATTAAAGCATAAATCTATAGCCTTAGTATAGCTTTAAATAGAAAAAATAAGGCTAAATGCTTTTTTTTATAATAAATAGGTGCCTAAGGTAATATTACTAATATATTAATACTAAAGAGGAAATAAGAATATTTATTACTTTATTCTTTTATACCTAAAATATAACTATTTAAGGCTAATCCTAGTAATGCCTATAATAAGAAATCTATAGGAGCTTAGGGTAGTACTTAATAATAAGAAGCTAGTACTAAATATTATAAAGTAAGTGCTTTTAACTAAGTAACTTTAATAGTATAGGTTAGTAAAGGAGCTTTATAAGGTATAGTAAATATATAATATTAAGGTTAAGAAAGGGACTAAAGGTAATAAAAATAATAAAATAAAGGAGGAAGAGCTAAATTAGAAGGGAAGGTGCTTATAAGGGGTTTTTATTAATATACTAACCTTTTATATAAAGCATAACTATACTTCTGTTATTATCTGTAGTTCTAGGGAAATTAGTAGATATCTTATACTAATAGTTAAAAATAATAAAGACTTTATATTAAAGGCTTAGTAGGAGCTATATAGAAGAATATAGGTTTTCTTCCTTATTTTACGGTTTTTCCTATATTAAGAAGTTAGTCGATAAACTAGATAGTGGCTCTAGCTACCTAGCGTATATGAATAATAATATAATATTATTAAGACTAAAGCTTATAGTCTTTTCTTAAAAGAGCAAATACTTTAAATAGCTGTCGGAATCGCTTGTATGGAGGATGGAAGGGATACACCGCATTAACCAGGAATTATAGATTGCATACAAAATGCACATACCCTAATTAGCTAGATTATAGATCATATAACCTAGGGCTATAACGTGGCTATAACACTATACCCTTGTATTATAGCCTGCTTCTCTTCCCTCTTAGAATAAAGACAGAATTAATTATTAAACCCCCCCCTATATTTATGCTATAGCATACTTGTAACCTGCGTGTTACTAATACTAATTAGTAGTTGCTAATAACCACAGATTTGCTAGGTTATATATAGAAGAGACTTATCTAAACGCTTTTACTTATATAACTATAAGAAATTCTAATATTGTGCTAACTAAAGGATTATTTCTTTAAATTA
Organism: Aciculosporium take MAFF-241224; assembly: GCA_000222935.2. Classification (NCBI taxonomy): domain Eukaryota; kingdom Fungi; phylum Ascomycota; class Sordariomycetes; order Hypocreales; family Clavicipitaceae; genus Aciculosporium; species Aciculosporium take. Next base: position 49,770 of record AFQZ01000137.1, on the reverse strand, counting down.
TTAACTATTAAATCGTCTATAATTATAAGAAGACTTAACTCTTATGGATCTTCTCCCTTATTATTAACTGTTACTTGTCTACAATTAAAACCAGATCTTCACCGTTATCCACAGAGAATTAATTAATGCTAACAGCTTTAATTAGTACTTTTAAATATAAAGCTTAAAATATTAAAAATATCTTTAAGTAAAGGAAGAGATGATTTTAATAAATAACTCTAAAAGGATATTTATAAAAGAGAACTTCTAAAGAATACCCTACCCTAAAAGCTTTATAAACACTACTTAATCCTAACATAGAATTAAACTAAGCTAGTTAAGAATATTAATATAGAAACGGCTACTAAACAACAAATTAATAACTATATTGCTTATATAATTAACTCTTATATTCTTAACCAAGAAAAAGGTCGTAATCTCCTTATTAACTTCTAATAAGATTATAAGAATTAAACTAAGGATACGTTTAATAAAAGCAATACTAATCTTAGGTATACCTTTTGTAATTACCTTAATGATAATAGTATTAAGATAGCTAGAAGATTAAGATTAAATGCTTCTGAAGACCTTGTTAATATCTTGAATATTGACTCTTAACCAGAGAAATTAACTAGGAAAGAAAAGAAGACTTAATAACTAGAATTTTCTAATAATAAGGATTCTAATAATAATAAAGATTTTCATTTAACCGAAGACCTTTAACCAGAACTATAAAACCCGACCGGAATAATTTCTAATAGCAATCGAAAAGCCCTTAATACTCTTAAGAGAATTTGTTATAAAGAAGACTTAGTATAAGATAATAAAGCTATGGGAATATCCTTAATTTCCTAAGGAATGCAAGGCCACGGCCTAAACAACCAAGGGCAAGAAGACGCCGGACTTAATAAAAACCACGAGAACCCCCCTAATAACCTAATAACTCTACTATAAAGAGGACGTAAAAGACCCTAAAAATACCCTTAAGCAGAGGTTTTTTTACTAAAAAAGAAAAGGCTGATTTTTAGCTTACGGTTAACCTCTATATAAAGGACCTATTGCGAGAGTTGCCGTAAGAGCCGCCGCCAGAGCTGCTGAAGAATAAAAAAGTCCTAATTTCTTACTAAATTTAATAACAAATTAAGCGCCTGGTAAAGAGTTTAAATTTAATGAATTTGAACGCGATTATAAGCGCCCAATTTAGTAGGATTGAACGCGGGAATTACACTCTTTGGCCCCCCCCCCTATAACACTCTTTGGCCCCCCCCTAAAACACTCTTTAGCCCTATAACCATTCGGCCTGGACTAACAAAAGTCATTCATTTAGAGGATGTTTTTCGCTTTATTACCGGTTTATTAATATTTGATTATTAAGGCATTTTATGTATTTTTTTAGAGCAATTTCTCTTCTTTAATAAAGAGAGAATTTATAAGTATTAAAATTGCTTATATAGAGGATAGAAGGGATATACTGCATTAACTAGGAATTATAGGTCATATATAGAATACACATACCCTAATTAGCTGGATTATAGGTTATATAACCTGGGGCTATAATATAGCCATAACACTACACCCTTGCATCATAGCTTGCTTCTCTTCCCTCTTAGAATAAAGACAGAATTAATTATTAACCCCCCCCCCTACATTTGTGCTGCAGCATACTTATAACCTGCGCATTACAAACAATATCTATTAAAGCAGTTAATCTAAGACCGATTCCGGCGGTGCCCGTAATGAGAGATCCGCGGGAACTCAGGGCGGCGCTTAACAACAAGAAGCTAGCACCAAATATCGTGAAGTGGGTGCTTTTGACTGGGCGACTTTAGCAGTACAGGTTGGCGGAGGAGCTTGGTAAGGCGTGGCAGATACGTAATAACAAGGCTAAGAAAGGGACCAGAGGCAATAAAAACAACAGGATAAAGGAGGAAGAGCCGGACTAGGAGGGGAGGTGCTTATAGGGGGTTTTTACTAACATACTAACCTTTTATATAAAGCACAACCATACTTCTGTTATTATCTGCAGTTCTAGGGAACTGGCAGATATCTTATACTAATGGTTGGAAACAATAAAGACTTTATATCAGAGGCTTAGCGGGAGCTATATAGAAGAATATGGGTTTTCTCCCCTATCTTAGGGTTTTTCCTATATTAAGAAGTTAGTTGATGAACTAGTTAGTGGCTCTAGCTACCTAGCGTACATGAATAATAATAAATATTAAAGCAGTTAATAACTCTGCTAGCCTAAATAGCCTTATTCCTACCCTCTTAGTCTTTAAAACCTATTTAAGGATAATAAATAATTCTTCCTTAAGCTTTATAGTTACTTAAAGAGCTAAGATACTTTAGAAGGTAATAAATAAAGTAAGATATAGTCTTATAAGGCACTAGGTTAATAATGCCCTTAATACTTAAAAAAGCCTATTAACCCTACTAATATATAATCTTTTCTTAAACTTTAATATATAAGTTTATTATAAGAAAGATAAATAAACTAGCCTATTTAAGCTTTTTTTAATAAAAGGAGAGACTTATATTATTAATATGCCTTATAGCCTTATAAATTTTTAATTTATAGTTATTAAATTATACATTACTTTATTAAAAATAAAGTCTTTTTATAAGAATAACTAAGCTTAAAATAAAAAGGCTATAGAAATAGCTTTAACTTCCTAAAAAGAGTAAGGCCTAGGCCTAACATCCCAGACTAGGAAAACGCTAAGATTAATAAAATTATTTATAATACTCCCTTTAATAACCTTATGAATCTACTATAAAAAGGCTGTAGAAGACCTTAGAAATACCCTTAGCTAGAAGTTTTCCTTATAGATAAAGAAAAGGCCGATTTTTAACTTATAATTAACCTTTATATATAAGAAAAGATTACTATACCTAAAGAACCCTTTGAACTTTCTAATAAGGCTAAGATTAATACTCTGCTAGTAAGAAATATATTTAAATTTATTTATATATATATTCATGTACGCTAGGTAGCTAGAGCCACTATCTAGTTTATTAACTAACTTCTTAATATAGGAAAAACCCTAAAATAGGAAAGAAAACCTATATTCTTCTATATAGCTCTTGCTAAGCCTTTAATATAAAGTCTTTATTATTTTTAACTATTAGTATAAGATATTTACTAGTTCCCCTAGAACTATAAATAATAATAGAAGTATGGTTATGCTTTATATAAAAGGTTAGTATATTAGTAAAAACCCCCTATAAGCACCTTCCCTCCTAATTCAGCTCTTCCTTCTTTATTTTATTATTTTTATTATCTTTAGTCCCTTTTTTAACCTTAATATTATATATTTACTATACCTTATAAAGCTTCTTAGCTAACCTATACTACTAAAGTTACTTAATTAAAAGCACTTACTTTATAATATTTAGTATTAGCTTTTTATTATTAAGCACTACTTTAAGCTTTTATAGGTCTCTTATTATAAGCACTACTAGGATTAGCCTTAAATAGTTATATTCTAAGCAGGAAAGGATAAAGTAGTAAATATCCTTATCTCCTCCCTAGTATTAATATATTAGTAATATTACCTTAGGTACCTATTTATTATAAAGAAAGGTATTTAGCTTTATTTTCTTTATTTAAAGCTATACTAAGGCTATAGATTTATACTTTAGCAGGCTATTATAAAGCTTTATTATTTTTTTTATACTCTTAAAGTTAGGTTCCTTATTTATTACTATTACTTTTGCCTATTCTTTTCTTACTTAAGCCTTATGCCTCTACTATATCTACTATTTTTCCTACTTTCTCTTTAATTTTTATTTAGCTATAAGGCTATTAAGGAGGGGGGGGGGTATTAGACAACACCTTATAGTAATTATATTAGCAGCCTCTTTCTCTATATTATAGCTATAAAGCTATTAAATTATATGCCTATTATATCTTCTTACCTATACTACTATCCTTAAGTCTTTAGTAAAATTATTACTTAATATAATTAAGATATAAATCTACTAGTAGTACTACTGCTTTTATCTTTAAGAGTATTACTAGTATTACCTTATATACCCCTATAACCCGCCTTAAGTATTTATTTTATTCCCTTATAAATACCTTTACTACCCCTTATACTGCCCTTTTTAACTTATTATAAGTATAGTATATTTTAGCTTTATAGGCTATTATACTTCTTATTACCTATATATAAAGGGATCTTATATACTCTAGTTAGCATCCCTATATAAATATAGTTAGTGCTATAAGTACTAACTTTTACTATAATAATTTAGTATTTACCTTTTTTATATAAGTTAACTAATAAAGCTTTTAATAAATCTAAACCCCTAGAAATTATACTAATTATATTAGTTATATTATTATTTTTCTAAGTTAAATTATTATTATAATTACCTGCCTTTTCCTTATAAAGTATATTAGCTTGCTCTTCCCTAGGTTAAACCTTAGCTTATAGTCCTTTAACTACTCCTTATATATTCTTTAGGCTCTTTTTAATTATACTTTAGTCTTTTTACTGTTTTTTTATATATTATAATATTTATATTATTTAAGAACCTTAATATTAATATTAATTCTACTATTACTAGTCTTTAATATAATAGTATAATATAAAGTAAAAAGAGGATAAAAAATGCTAGTAACCCTTATAAAACCCTTATAATAACTTAGATTTCCTTAGTAATATGCCTATTAAACGCTAATTATACTCTTCTTTTTAATATAAAGCCCTATACTTATTTAGCTATTTACCCTAGTAGTCCTAACTCCTTTATAGTATAAATTAGTTATTTATAGCTAATAGTATTAAACGCCCTAGTAATATCTAGCTATAATAATAATACTATTCCCTAGTAATATTATACTATTTTTATAACCTCTTTTAATATACTTAGTGCTATTTTTATTAACCTGCTAGCCTTATTACCTATTTATATATTTAGTAGTATATAGCCTTTCTTTACTATAATAATAATCCTTCTTATAATAGCTCTTTTAATTACTTTTCTTAGTATATTTAATAGTAATATTAGCCTTTATCCCCCTAGTCTGCCTAACTCCTTAGGGGTTTTCCTAGGTTTATATAGAACTACTACCTTTACTTACTAAAAAAAGGCTAAATAGTATTCTAAACTATAGTATATATTTATAAGGCATATTAAACATAATATTAAGGCTGCTTTATATAGCTTAAGAAAACCTATTAGTAGCTTATCTAGCCTTAGGGCTTTTTAACTTACTATATTTTTTATAACTTCTTAAATTTCTTCCTTTATAAATACAGAAACCACCTAATTATTACTATAATATCTTATTTCTACCTTTATTTCTAGATCTAAAGCCCTAGCTATAGATAAAAAAAAAACCTCTTTATAAATACCTTTACCTTACCTTTATATATAACCTTTACTATCTCCTCCTTACTATCTTCTCCTAGCTAAGTTAATAGTAAGACTTATTATATTTTAGGAGAAAGTCCACTTTATAACTAGGCCTAGTGCTTTAGGGTTTAGAGACTCCCTTTAGACCTAAATAACTTACTAACTGCCTATTACTAACTACTTTTCTTTTCCTTTAAAATAATATAATCCTATTTTTCTATTGCTTTTATTAAGGCCTACTATAATTTTTATATCTATTATTACTATTACTGCCTATTAGTATATCTTACCTTTACTATTATATTTTTTACCCTTTTATTCTATTAAGGCTATAGTTTATTATGTTCTTAAGGTTATTTAAGTACTATTATATTAGCTATCTCTATAAGCTATTAGGTAAGCTATTATATATAGTTATTAATTTCTTATTAGTTATATAGCAGGAGCTTTAATCTTTCCTTTTTAAGTTTATTTAAAGCCTTTACTATAATAAGATTCTTATTTACTATCCTTTAACCCTAAACTAACCCTAGGTTATTATTTAATTTCTTATTTATCCTAATACTAATAAGCTAAGGTATATAGTTAGATTTAGTAATTTCTACTAGCCTAATAAATTTAATACTAATATTATAAGTAGTTTATATATAGTTAATAGTACTATCCTTATTATTATATTTTCTTTTTATTATTTCCCTAAATAGTATAGCTAGGCTAAGTTACTACCTTATTATAAATTTTAATATCTTATTATGTCCTTAAAAGGTTTAGCTAAATCTATTTTATAAGGGGTAGTATTAGTTAAAGTTCCTTATAAATATACTCTAGCCCTTTGCCTAGGTATTAGTAAAGTATTATAAAGGTATTTACTACTCTCTTTTATAAGCTAGGGAATAGATATTATATACCTTTACTTTATATAGCTTAATATTATATTAATCCTTTTCTTTCCTTATAGTTTAAAGTCCTATCTTAACCTTTTAATATATATAAATTACTATTCTTTTACTATATATTACTAATATATAGTACTCTTAAAATAGATTTAATAGTATATTATTATAACCTCCTAGTTCTTAAATAGCTATTACCTTAGGGCTAATACTATACCCTAATACTAGATATACTAAATTACTTTTTATTTATATATTTTAGTATATAACCTTAATTATATACTTTATTATATACTTTAAAGTACCTTAATTAGGCTAGCTTTAGTATTATTTTGCCCTTTAGTTAGTTATAAAAAGGCTAGTATTATGCCTTTCTGTACTAGTTTTTATAGTTTTAATTATAGCTTATAGGTTTATTTTATAAATAAGCCCCTTAGGCATATACTCCTTCCTCTTAGCTGCTTCTCTATTAATCTCTTAGTCTTTTCTCTATAATAACCCTTACTTGTAATAGCTATTATAGCCTTTAACTAATAGCTATAAAAGAATAGCAGCCTTATAATATAAGCCTTCCTAGCCTACTGCTATTTATTATTACTTACTAAATATAGCTAAGACTATATTAAATATACCCCTATATAATTTAAGTATTTCTCCTATACCTTACTTATTAATATTAAGTAAGTTCTTTTTTCTTTAAAGTATTTTTTAATAATATACCTACTATATCTTACTTTCTCTTTATAGTACCTAATAATATATTTAATTTTATAATAGTTATAATATTACTTTAAGTAGATTATCTTATTATATAGCTTAGTATTAAAAATCTCTACTTAGTATACTATTCCCTTATAATATAAGCAGTTTATTACCTTAGTACCCTTAATACTAACTACTAGTAGTACCCTTATTATTATTTCCTTTAGCTTTTATATTATTATTTTTATTATATTTAAACTATTTTCGTTTTTAATATTCTTCCTTATATTCTTAATTATAATATAGTTTATGTTGGTAGCGCTCAGGTTACAAGTATGCTGCAGCACAAATGTAAGGGGGGGGGGTTTAATATTTAATTCATCTATGTCTCTAAAAGAGGGGAAGAAGCAGGCTACGATGCGGAGGTGTGGTGTTGTGGCCACGGTACGGCCCCAGGTCACATGACCTGTAATCCAGCTAATCAGGGTGTGTGCATTCTGTGTGCAACCTATAATTCCTAGTTAATGCGGCATATCCCTTCTATTATCCATACAAGCGATTCTAATACTTGCAAATTCTCTCTTTATTAAAGAAGAAGAGGAATTGCTCTAAAAAATGCATAAAACGCCCCAAATAATCAGATATTAATAAACAAGTAATAAAGCGAAAAACATCCTTTAAATGAATGACTTTTGTTGGTCCAGGCCGAATGGTTATGGAGGTAAAGAGTGTTGTGGGGGGGGGGGGGCTAAAGAGTGTAATTCCTGCGTTTAATCCTACCAAATTGGGCGCTTATAATTGCGTTTGAATTTATTGAATTTAAGCTCTTTATTAGGCGCTTAATTTGTTGTTGGATTTGGTGAGGAATTAGGACTTTTTCATTCTTTGGCGGCTCTGGCGGCGGCTCTTGTGGCAATTCTCACAACAGGTCTTTTAACCTATCCTTCTACACGGATTCAGGCTTCATTCTTTGTTATAAAGGTCTTAAGAGCTTTATTCGGTAAAGCTTTTATTATTACATTTGCAGGATTATCATTGCTATTAATCCAGTGTATCTCAGCCACTTCCCTCCTCTTATATAACTGCTGTAAAGCTATAATATTAATCATTAGCCTCTTTTCCTTTATTATCCCTAGCTTAACAATGCATTTATATAGCGAGAAAGAGTTAGTGCATATTATTGTCAGAATTTTCGGCTTGTTTAATCGGTTGGTAATGATATTTAGAGTAGTGCTTATTGCATAGGCAATGTTAATACCTTAAACCATCCCATATAGCTCGGAAGCTAATGCACTTCTCGTGACTCTTTTTGATTTTGTTAAGCTGTATGTTATGATATTTCCTCTAAGGGTGAATTTAGAGGTATCGTTATCCTTCCTTTTATTGCCTAGGATGATCACATAGCCTAGTTAAGAGCTAAGGTCTTTATTGTTTGCAAAAGAACTATTAATAAAGACATAAAGAGCAGCGTTTTCTAGCGAGAGAGATATATATCAAAGTCCACGGTCTTAATTATTAATTTGCTATTAAAGTCTTTTATTAAGCCTTAAAACATCGTTAGATCCTGGATGTTGGACTTAGGCAGCAACGGAAAGATTGTAAGATGCTTTAGGTTAATATATCAGAGCAATGTACGCTCCTTGTGCTTACTGTTTGATATATTTCGCTTGGTCAGTCGGGTTATTAACTTATGATAGCTTCCTTCCTTATTCCTTTTGTTATAAAAAGAAGGTGTTATTATTAACTTTGCTTAAAATGCAACTGTTAAACATTAATGGTGTTAAAATTGTCAACCTCTCTTTTGGCTTTGCAAGGAATTTAGCGTTTTTTAACTTAACCTCTTTGTAATTAAAAAACTTAGTATCGCTGAGTCCTAAGGTATTATTAGTCTGCATTCTAATGATTCCAAAACACAAGCTTTCACTAGAAGAAATAAGAAGACAAGGGTCATATGTAAAGGTTATTATCTGTAGTCTCTGATAATAATAATTAAAATACGTCGACTACTAATATGTGCCAGCCTCTGCTATTCCGTATAGCGGCTTAATTATAACCATAATGACGTCTGGCGGGTAAAGGTGTGCAATTTGTGCTGGAAGCTTTGCAAGAATTATGCAATTAAGCTTCGTCTGTAACTGTACATATGCTTAGGTAATATCCCTTAGCTAAACCATAATGCCTTCCTTTTTTAATGAGGGAGTAAGGGCAATGATAAGCCTTTAACTAGCTCTCTGAATTGTTGGGGACTGCGTGAGAATAACCTCTTTCCCACGGTTGCTATAGCCTTGGATAACACATTGTAACTTTTTATATAGGGAGTTAGTTGCCTTGCCTTTGACTTCTCTTACTATCCGCAAGCTGAAGAGTCTTTTGCCTCTATGCCTTTACGGGTTGAATTTCATAAATTCGAACATATTCCTTGCTAGTAAAGCATTAATCTCTGCTTTGTCAGAGAGTTCGAAAGGTTCTCTGGGTATATTGATTTTTCCTTATGCATAGAGGTTAATTATAAGTTAAAAATCGGCCTTTTCTTTCTTAGTAAGAAAAGCCTTTGCTTAAGGGTGTTTCCAGGGTCTTCTACGTCCTCTTTATAGTAGAGTTATTAGGTTATCCAGGGGGTTTTTGTAATTTTCATTACCTTAAACCGGGTTTTCCTTGTGAACCGGGTCTTCCTTGTAAGAAGATTCTACCTCTGGCGAGGTTATATATGGTTTAATAACCGTAGACTGAAACTTTATAGGGCCATAAGGCATCTTAATAATGCAAGTCTCTCCTTCTATTAAGAGAAGCTTATAGGGGCCAGTCTATCTGCCTTTTTCGCAATAAACTTATACATTAGAATTTAAAGGAAGAGTGTGTATAGGCAGGGTTATTAGGCCGTTGCGGGTATTAAGAGTATCGTGGACTTAGCGTCTTACAAGACTGTGTCTTGCTTTATCTGTTGCTTTTCGAAGTATCTTAGCTCTTTAGGCAACCGTAAAGCTTAGGGGGGAATCATTTGTTATCCTTAGATAGGTTTTAAAGACTAGAAGGGTGGGAATAAGACCATTTAGACCGGCAGAGTCATTAACTGCTTTAACAGCTATTTAAAGTATCTGCTCTTTTAAGAGAAAACCGTTAGCTTTAGTCTTAATAATATTATATGCTCTGCGAAGAGGGGCATGATATTGCTTAAGTTTTCCAATGCTATTGTAAGCCTTAACGGGGACTTTGTCAATATTAATTGATAATAGTCGAGCTAAATGCCTGAATTCGCTAGAAGCGAAGTTTCTTCCGGCATTGTGGACTATCCAGTCTAGGGGTCTAAGATATATGTTAATCCAGCACTCTTTAAGGGCATTCCAGATATCTTAAGCTTTCTGTTATTAAGGTGCAAGAAAGCAGGCAGCTTGAAATGATGTTGCTAAATCTATAACGTGTAGGACCGGCTTCTTGTCAATTTGCATGATATTAACAAGGACCTTGTAGTTAAATTTAATATTGTCTTTAAGAGTGAATTTAAATCTACTCAGAGCTTTTGCGTTCATCTGGCATTAATAGCAAGCATGCGTGATTTTCCCTATATTAGCCTTATTAAATTCTTCACTAGCCCTAGTAAGAAGGTTATTTAATCGGTCGATTGACGGATAACTAAATTGGCGATGAAGTTGACGGATTTTGGCTTTAGAAAGCATAAAGATGGCAGGTTCTTGAGAACTGGCTGTTTACTAAGGATATCCCTATTTCCTAATAATGGGTACCTTTTTGTCTCCTTGGATTAGAAGATTCTTAAGATTGTTAAGTTTAATACCTATTTTATCCATGTCTGTAATAGAATATAAAAACGGTATAACACTATTAAGCATATAGAAAGGTATTATGCTAAAAATCGTTAGAAGCTTTAAAATACCAGTTGAAGTCGCAGTACCGGCTCTAAAGGTGATAGCATTTTGATTAGAGGAATGCTTAATTGTAAGGTTCTTTATGATTTTCATTAGAGCGTTGACTTGGCCTTAGCCAGCAGTTAAAATTCCTAATGCTCTTGTATCTAGGAGTATACTATGAAATGTATCCGCTGCATATCTCATATTTATAAGATACATATGTTATTAAGGTTGTTTATTAGTATTGTGGTCATAGGGGTCTTTAAGAAATAAGGCATGTTTAAAAGCATTATCCTATAAGAAGTTTACGGTTAATTGGGAAAAGAGTGGGGGATTTGGTGCTTGCGTAAAGAATGCTATAAAGGAGAGAGTATTACAAGCCTCTTTATCGTCTGGTTTCTCTTTTTCATTAGTAGTGAGAAAAGCGGCGTTCTAAGCAGCTTTTTCGTGTTTATCCTTACTACTATCATTAGTAGCAGTAAGTTGGGCCATTTCGCCTTTATAGGCCTGTAGGAATGCATGGTATTAGCGTTCGGAGGGTGGTTTTTGGTGTTTTCTGTTATTCTACTAAGTTGCTTTTGCTTTCTTCTGCTTAGAGGCAGGATAGTTAGTTAACTAGCATCCTTCTTTACGGCAGATAAAGCATTTCTTTAAGCTCGCTCTGGCTTAAGGTTTTTTACGATATATAGCTTGTAAATAGCGTTGGTCTGTGAACATTACTGTGTTAGTGTTTTAGTCTGTAGACCGGGCAATAAGGGCAGTTAAATTGTTGTTAGTAGTTGTTAGTAACTAACTTATAGAGGTTGGTGGTATGTCCATTACTAAAAGGCAATTTCGAAGATTACTAACAAATCCTTTAAAGGTTGGCACATTCCTAAATTTAGCATTGTAGAAATCGTTGTCATTTTCTATTGCTTGTCATACTTAATGAAGAAGAATTGTATCTTGTTTAAGAGGGTTATAAAGGCTATTAAATATCTTTGTAAGTTAGTTAAGAAGAATTTCTAAGCATTCTGACTTATTCTTCATTAGATGTTCCATAATGATGTGGCGAAGGCATAGATTAGTAAATTATGTTTTATAGAAGCTCTTATTCTCAGGTGTTTTAAAGTGATTCCTAATGTTCTAAGTTATCTCCTTAAATGGGATTGTCTTTACTCTAAAGTATTTAAGGAAGTATGTATAGGCTTTACCTTAAAGCATAATAGGGAAGGCTTTTAGGTAAAGTAAGGGGGAAACTCCTGCTTAAGAATATTTCTCTTTAAAATATAGTAACTTCTTGTTAATAAAGTTATATACTTCTCCAGAATATTGTTCTTCTTTCTAGTAAAGTCTCTTAAGAGTATTAAGGGCTTTTCAATCACTGTTAGAAAGTGTTCCGGTCGGGGTTTATGGTTCTAGGGGAGGGTCTTCAGTTGAATGAAAATCTTCATTATTAGAGTTCTTATTATTAGAAAGTTTAAGTTGTTAAATCTCTTTTCCTTTCCTAGTTGCTTTTTCTAGCAAAGGTTTGTATTCCGTGTTAGGGTTAATGTTTAAGATATTAACAAGATCTTTAAAGACGTTCGATCTCGATCCTCTGGCTGTTTTGACACTATTGTTATTAAGGTAATCACAAAGGGTATACTTAAGGTTGTTGTTAATTTTATTAAAAGTATCCTTTATCTAATTTTCATAATCTCGCTAGAAGTTAATAAGAAGATTACGCCCTTTTCCTTCGTTAAGAATGTAGTAGTTAATCATATATATAATACGGTCATTAATCTGTTGTTCAGTAGCTGTATTAATATTAATGTTATTAACTAACTTAGTCTAATTAAAGAATAGAATTAAACAGTGCTTATAAAGTTTTTAGGGTAGGGTGCTCTTTAGAAGTTCTCTTCTATAGACATCCTTTTAGAGTTGTTTATTAAAATCATCTATTTTTCCTTAGCTTAAAGATATTTTAGTGTTTTAGGCTTTGTGTTTAGTACTAATTAAAGCAGTTAGCGTTAGTTCTCTGTAAATAACAGTGAAGATCTGGTTTTAATCGTAGACAAGTAATAGTTAACAATAAGGGAGAAGATCCATAAGAGTTAAGTCTTCTTATGATTATAGACGATTTAACAGTTAATGATTTAAAGAAATAATCCTTTAGTTAGTATAACGTTGGAATTTCTCGTAGTTATGTAAGTAAAAGCATTTAGACAAGTCTCTTCTGGGTGTGACCTAATAAATCTGTGGTTATTAGCAACCACTAATTAGTGTTAGTAGCGCTTAGGTTATAAGTATGCTGCAGTACAAATGTAAGGGGGGGGGTTTAATATTTAATTCATCTATGTCTCTAAAAGAGGGGAAGAAGCAGGCTATAATGCGGAGGTGTGGTGTTGTGGCCACGGTACGGCCCCAGGTTACATGACCTGTGATCCAGCCAATTAGGGTGCGTGCATTCTGTGTGCAACCCACAATTCCTGGTCAATGCGGCGTATCCCTTCCATCATCCATACGAGCGATTCCGACAGTTTATTAGTTATATTAAGAATCCCTTAATAATTATACTAAATATCTTTTTATTTACTTTTACCTTAGGTTTAAAGGTAACTCTTACTTAAGCTATATTTTCCTTTTATTTCCTCTTTACTTTAGTAAATATAATAACTATATTTTTACTTTATAGTTAGTATATTATTATTACCTTCTTTATACTAATAATACTATTTACTACCTTTATAATTTTCTTTAGTAATTTATTTCTAATTATCTTACTAATAGTATTTCCTTTTATTATTACTTTTTAGTAATAATAAGCTAATATTATTATATTCTTTATTTAAACTAAAGAGATTATTATATTTTACCTTATAACTCTATAAGCTATAATAATTACTTAAGTCCTCTTAATTATTATTTTAGTCTTAAAAATAGCCTTTATTACCTCTTTAACTGCCTTTTTAACTATAGTTTTTACCTTATTATTAACTAGTTTTATAATTAAAGCTTATAAGCCTTTTATATTAGTTCTTATTTAAGCTATCTTTTTACTTATATTTATAGTAATTTATATAATAAATCTAATAAAAGCCTATACTTTTATTATTTTTATTTTTAAAATAACTTTTATTATTAATTTCTTTAGTAATTTTATTTTATTTTTTAATTTTTTTTATACTATTATTACTTTAAAATTCTCTTTTTAGTATTATATTTTTTCTTAAGTAGTACTTTATTTTTTATTAGTTATAGATTTATATAAAAATTCTTTTATTATTATACCCTTTATATTACTTACTTTCTTTATATAATATATTATTACTAGGAAAAGTAATTAATAATAAGGAATTTAATTTTATGCTTCTTTTTTGTTTTAGGCGTAATATCGCGTTATATCCGCGGTGTTGGCTACACTTGTTTTTAGAGATAAAGTAGTATCTTTTAAATTTATTTAATTTAACCCTTAAAAGTATAAAAGCAAAAGACTCTTTAGTTTATAAATAATATATAAAATTAAGGGTAAAGTAACTAATTCCCTATATAAAAAATCATAATATATTATTTAAGGCTATAGTAACTATAAAAAAGAGATTGTTCTTATATAGTCTCTAATAATTTAAAGAGCTAGCTAAAGGCTTATTATTACTCTTGCTTTATTATTAAAAAGAGAAGGCATTATAGCTTAGCTAAGGGACATTACTTAAGTATATATATAGTTATAGATAAAGCTTAATTATATAATCCTTGTAAAGCTTTTAGTATAAATTACACACCTTTACCTGCTAGATATTATTATAATTATAATAAAGCTGTTTTATAAAATTATAAAAGCAGGCATATATTAGTAGTTAATATATTTTAATTATTATTATTAAAAGCTTTAGATAATTACCTTTACTTATGACTTATATCTCCTTATTTCTTTAAAGGAAAGCTCTTATTTTAGACTTATTAAAATGCAGACTAATGATATATTAGGCCTTAGTAATACTAAATTCTTTAATTATAAAGAAGCTAAGTTAAAAAATGCTAGATTTCTTATAAAGCTAAAATAATACCTAGAGAAATTAACACTGTTAATGTTTAATAGTTATATTTTAAGCGAAGCTAATAATAATACCCTTATTTTATAATAAAAGGTATAAGAAAAGAAGCTATTAAAAGTTAACTAGGATGATTAAGCTTAATATATTAAGCAGAGGGCTTAAGGTGTATATATTGCCCTTATCTGCCAACCTAAAGCTTCTTATAATCTTTTTATTACTACCTAAAGTTAATAACCAGAACCTAATAATATAATAAAGCTTAATAAGAGGCTTAGGTAGTAAATTAACAACTAAAATTATAAACTTTACTATATACCTTTCTTACTAAAGAATACCTCTCTTTATGTTTTTATTAATAGCTTTTTTACTAATAATAAAAACCTTAGCTTATAGCTTAGCTATGTAATTATTCTTAGTAATAAGGAAAATAACGTTAATGCCTTTAAATTTATACTTATAGGCAATATTATAACCTATAGCTTTATAAAATCTAAAAGAGTTATAAGAAGTGCCTTAGCATTAAAGCTATATAAAATGGTTTAAAGAGTTAATATTACTTATATAATAAGTATAACTTTAAGGATTATTATTAATTAATTAAACAAGCTAAATATCCTAATTATAATATATACTAACTTTTTTTTATTATATAAGTATATTATTAAATTAGGCACTATAAAGGAGAAAAGGCTTATAATTAATATTATAGCACTATAATAATTATATAAGCAAAGGGAAATCGCAGAAATTTAGTAAATAAACAGCTATAATAACATTACTAATATAATAATAAAGGCCTTTTTAAATAGAAGCCTTAAGACCTTTATAACTAGGAATAAGGCTTAAATTTAAGTAAAAGGTTAGATAAAGAGACTGGTATTAAGTGTTAAAGCTAGAGCTGCTTAGGAGGAATATGCCGCTAAATCTAGCATTAAATTAAGCGCGTAATAAAGAGTTTAAATTTAATAAATTTAAGTACAATTAATTTAAGGGGCTTTAAGGTAATATTTCTTATATATTATAGCGTTATTGATTTTTGCTTATTTGTTGATTTTTACGGATTTTTTATATATTTAGAGCAATTTTTTTTTAATAAAGAAAGAATTTGTAAATATTAGAATTACTTGTTTAGAAAATGGAAGGAATATATAATAGTAACTGGGAATTATAGGTTATATGCATAATACGTATGCCTTAATTAGCTGGATTACTATGTTATGTAACCTAGGGCAGTACTGTGGCTATAACACTACACTTCTGTATTATCCCCCTCTTTTCCCTTAGTTTAAATATTATTATAATAGAAATCAGACCTTTGTTACCCCCCCTCCACGTTATTGCTGCAGCATATCGTACCCTGTGAAACCAACAACTACCCTAGACTTATAATATTATAATTAAAATTTAATATAAGTTATTTAATATTATTAATATTGTTGGAATCGCTTGTATGGAGGATGGAAGGGATATGCTGCATTAACCAGAAATTGTAGGTTGTACACAGAATGCATGTACCCTAATTAGCTAGATTATAGGTTATATAACCTGGGGCTGTAATATAGCTATAATACCATACCTTTATATTATAGCCTACTTCTCTTCTCTTTAGAACATATAAGATGAATTAATTATTAGACTTTACCACCCTTACATTTATACTATAGCATACCTATAACCTGCACATTACTAACACTAATTAGTAGTTGCTAATAACCATAGATTTACTAGGTTATACTTAGAAAAGACTTGTTTAAACGCTTTTACTTATATAACTATAAGAAATTCCAACGTTATACTAACTAAAGAATTATTTCTTTATCATTAACTGTTACTTGTTTATAATAATAAAAAGACTTACCTCTTATAAATCTTCTCCCTTATTATTAACTATTACTTATCTATAATTAAAACCAGATCTTTACTATTATTTACAGAGAATTAACTAATGCTAACTGCTTTAATTAGTACTAAACACAAAGCTTAACTTAAAATACTAAAATATCTTCTAGTTAAGGAAAAACAGATGATTTTAATAAATAACTCTAAAAAGATATTTATAAAAAAGAACTTTTAAAGAGCACTTTTCCTTAAAAACTTTATAAACACTGCCTAATTCTATCCTAGAATTAAACTAAGTTAGTTAAGAATATTAATGTTAATATAGCTACTAAACAACAGATTAATGACTATATTGCATATATAATTAACTATTATATTCTTAACTAAGGAAAAGGGCGCGATTTCCTTATTAACTTCTAGCAGGATTATAAAAATTAGACTAAGAATGCTTTTAATAGAAATAATACTAACCTTAAGTATACCCTTTGTGATTACCTTAATGATAATAGTATTAAGATAGCTAGAGGATTAAGATTAAATACCTTTAAAGATCTCGTTAATATCTTGAATATTAACCCTTAACTAGAGAAATTAACTAGGAAAGATTTTCATTTAACTAAAGACCCTTAACCTAAAATGTAAAACCTGACCAGAATAATTTCTAATAGTAATCGAAAAGCCCTTAATACCCTTAAGAGACTTTATTATAAGAAAGACCTGGTTTAAGATAATAAATCCTCAATTTTCTAAAGAGGGCAAGGCTATAGCCTAAACAACTAAGGGCAAGAAGATACTAAACTTAACAAAATTTATGAAAATCCCCCGGCTTAAGACGAAAACCATAAGAACCCCCCTAATAACCTAATAACTCTACTATAAAGAGGACGTAAAAGACCCTAAAAACACCCTTAAGCAAAGGCTTTTCTTACTAAGAATTAAAAGGCTGACTTTTAGCTTACAGTTAACCTTTATATAAAAGACCTATTATAAGAGTTACTATAAGAGCCGCTGCTAAAAAATAGAAACGTTAAACACCCTTAAGCAAAGGCTTTTCTTACTAAGAAAGAAAAGGCCAACTTTTAGCTTATAATTAACCTTTATATATAAGGCCTATTACAAGAGTTACTACAAGAGCTGCTGCTAGAGCTGCTAAAGAATAGGGAAGGCCTAATTCCTTGCTAAATTTAACAGCAAGAGCCGCTGCCAGAACTGTTAAAGAATAGAAAAGTTCTAATTCCTTACTAAATTTAATAGCAAATTAAGCGCCTGGTAAAGAGTTTAAATTTAATGAATTTGAACGCAATTATAAGCGCCTAATTTGGTAGGATTAAACGCAGGAATTATACTCTTTAGCCCACACACTTTGCCCCTACAACCATTCGGCCTGGACTAACAAAAGTTATTTATTTAGAGGATGTTTTTTGCTTTATTACCGGTTTATTAATATTTGATTATTAGGGCATTTTTATACATCTTTTTAGAACAATTTCTCTTTTTTAATAAAGAGAGAATTTACAAGTATTAAAATCGCTTATATAGAAAATAAAAGGGATATGCTATATTAACTAGGAATTATAAGTTATACACAGAATACATATACTCTAATTAGCTAGATTATAGGTTATATAACCTGGGGCTGTAATGTGGCTATAACACTACACCTCTGCATTATAGCCTGCTTTTCTTCCCTTTAGAACATATAAGATAAATTAATTATTAGACTTTACCCCCCTTACATTTATACTGCAGCATACCTGTAACCTGCGCGTTACTAACAAATATTAATTAAAATATTAAAATAATCATATATTATAAATATTATAATATTAATTATAGTTTCAAAAATTCTAAGAAAAATACTATATAATAATATAATAATATTACTATTTTTAGTACTACTATATTTATAGAATTTATAGTATAATATAGTATAGTATAGTTTTTTACTATACTATACTATAACTATAAGCCTAGGGTAAAATACTATACTATACTACATCTAAGGGTCTAAAAACTACAAATACTACACTATATGCAAAGCTCTGAGTAGTATAGCTATAAAAGCATAAGTCCTAAAAGGGTTATAAATCTTTTTTTTTCTCTTAAGAAGATTATTCTTATTTAAGTTACTAATATTATAATTATATATTAGCTAAACTATAATATTTAATTTTTTTTTTACTTAATAAATTTTTATAGGTTTTTATAAAAAAGTAATATTTATTATAAATAATATATAAAAGAGTATAATACACCCTAATATAGCAAGTAAATTAGTAGAGATAAATACTATATAAAAGCTAATAAGGCTTTAATATATAATAATAATATATAAGTAAATAAACTAAAATACTACTAATTAAGTTATAATACTAACTAAGTAACTTAAGATAGTAATTACCTTAGCTATACCCTTTACTTAAGGTATAAGTACTTTAAGTATAAGTAGGTAATAAAATAATTTTTAATTAAAGAAAAAACCTAAGAAAAAACCCTTTAATATAAGTAACTTATATAATAGAAATTAAATTAAATATAAAGTATAATATAGCCTTTTAGCTTATAAACTATAAGCTAATAATAATTTTATTAAAAGTATTTAAAATAAATAGTATTTTATATACTAATACTTATTAGCTTAAGTTAAATTATAAGTTATTTATTTTTTAAAGTAAGAAAAGCTTTTAATTACTTTTTAAAAACCTTTTTAAAATATTTAAATTTTTTATTTATAAACCTTTATTAATAAGAATATATTATTACTAAATTTAATTAAGTAAAGGCATACTTAAGTAAAAAATTTAATAATTTTTTTATTTATTTTAAATAAAAGTTAGTTTTAGCTAGAAAATATAAATAAATAAATTTTATTAAACTTTTTAAACTATATATAGCTTTAAATAAAAAATATATAATTACTATATAAGGTAAAATATTTCTTATATTAATTATAAATAAGTAGTAATAAGACTTTAAGGTATTACCCTTAATATTAAGTTTTATGACCTAAAGAAATAATTGAAGTTTAAATATTATAAATAAAGTAGATTTTCTTTAAGTATATCTTATAAAAAAAATAAAAATATATCAATAATAAGTATAAATATTATAGCTTTTATAAGGTATTAAAATATAAGTAAAACCTATATTAAGTAAGTATTAGTAAAGACTATATAAGCTTATAAAAATAATAATTAGTATTTATATTATAATATTATTAAGTATTAAGTAAAGGCTTATTATCTCTTTTTAGTATATTATTTAAATACTAATATTTATATTATAAGAATAATAAGTTCTTAAGTAAAATTTAAAGTAAAAAAGAATTTAAAAAAAATAGCCCTTAAACTTAAAGCTTAAGTAAAAAAATAAAAAAAATAAAAAGCTATTTAATTAAATATTATTTATAAGTAAAGGCACGTATAAATAAAAAAAATATAAACTTAACTCCATTTTTAATACTAGTTTTATTTAATAAAAAAGCCTTTATTAATATATAAATAAATAATAGTTATAATAATTATACTATTATAAGTAAATCTTTTAAATAATATATAGGGTTTTTTATATTTACTTTAGCCTAACTATAACAAATTTAAATAGTTATATTTATTA
The DNA here is from genome assembly GCA_000222935.2 of Aciculosporium take MAFF-241224. Classification (NCBI taxonomy): domain Eukaryota; kingdom Fungi; phylum Ascomycota; class Sordariomycetes; order Hypocreales; family Clavicipitaceae; genus Aciculosporium; species Aciculosporium take. The sequence goes on along the minus strand of AFQZ01000137.1, from coordinate 29,499 downwards.
AAAAACAGAACTAAAATAGCTTTTATTAAGGCCTTATAATAATATTAAGAGTTACTTCATTTATAGCTAATATAAATAAATAAAGTTTCTTAGTTTTTATATATATAATTCTAGGACTTATATACTTTTATATCCTAAGAACTCCTTAGTTAAAATAATATAATATTAAAATTTATATAATATAAAACTCCCTTATAGTTTATTTCTTAAAAGATCTTTAGGTTTAAGTAATAATTATAAGAAAAACTACTATTTTAATAATAAAAATATTAGGCTTTATATATAAGGAATTAGTATAATAAGTAGTAATAAGAAAATAAATAAATATATAGTTCTTAGCTATTAGCTTATAAAATATAATTTTTATTTTTATAGTTATACTTATAGTAGACCTAATTTAAGTACTAATGAAATACTTACTTAAAAAGCTTTAGGATTTTTTAGCTTTATTTAATAAAGAAAAGGTAAATATATTATTATTATACTAAGGGACTATAAATTATTATATTTAGCTATGAAAAAATCTTAATAAAATAAAGCTAGAGCTTTTTTAGGCTTTTTTATATAATATACTTCAAGAATAGCTTTTAAAGATTTAAAATTAAATTATAAACCTTTAAAATAAAGTTTAAATTTAAGCTGGCTTTTTTTTAGCTAAGGCTTTAATTTTATTAATTAAGAAAGCTAAAGGGAATTAATAGTTTTACATTAACTATTAAGTATTAAATAAGATTATAATTTAAAATAAATATTCTCTCTCTTTAATTAAAAAGATACTTTACTTTCTAGCTAGAATAAGGTATTTTATTAAACTAAATATTTATATAGCTTTTTATAAACTATAGGTTATATAAGGTAATAAAACACCGCGGATACGATGCGGTATTACGCCTAAAACAGAAAAGAAGCACGGAATTAGATTCCTTATTATTAATTACCCCCTCTAGTAATAGTATATTATATAAAAGGAGTAAGCAGCATAAGGGGCATAATAATTAATAAATTTTTACGTAGATCTATAACTAATAAAGGACAAGGCACTATCTAGGAAGAAGTATAGCTTTAAGGAGAGAATCCTAGAGTAATAGTAGCACAGGAAAAACTAAAAAATAAAATAAAATTACTAAAGGAATTAATAATAAAAATTATCCTAAAAATAAAAATAATAAAAGTATAGGCTTTTATTAGAACTATTATATAAATTACTATAAATACAGAAGGAGAGATAGCTTAAATAAGAACTAGCATAAAAAGCCTATAGGCTTTAATTATAAAGGCAGTTAATAGTAAGGTAAAAACCATAGTTAAAAAGGCAGTTAAGAAGGCAATAAAGGCTATTCCTAGTAGGTATGGTATATCCTAGCTCTCAATAAGGAGTTGGGATTTTGAAAAACACTGCGGATATGACGCAGTATTACGCCTAAAACGGAAAAGAAGTATAGAATTAGATTCCTTATTATTAATTACCCCCCCTAGTAATGGCGTATTATATAAGGGGAGTAAGCAGTATAAGGGACATAATAATTAATAAATTTTCATATAGATCTGCAACTAATAAAGGACAGGGCGCTACTTAGGAAGAAATATAGCCTTAAGGAGAGAATCCTAAAGTAGTAGTAGTATAGAAAAAACTAAAGAATAAAATAAAATTACTAAAGGAATTAATAATAAAAGTTATTCTAGAGGTAAAAATAATAAAAGTATAGGCTTTTATTAAAACTATTACATAAATTACTATAGATATAGGAGGGGAGATAGCCTAAATAAGAACTAGTATAAGAGGCCTATAGGCTTTAATTATAAAGGCAGTTAATAGTAAGGTAGAAACTATAGTTAAAAAGGCAGTTAAGGAGGTAATAAAGGCTATTCCTAGGACTAGATTAGTAGTTAGGGGGACTTAGGTAACTATTATAGCTTATAGAGTTATAGGGCAGAAGATAATAATCCCTCTGGCCTAAACGGAGGGTATGGTAATACTAGCCTGCTATTACTAGGAAGTAATAGTAAAAGAAAACACTATTAGTAAGGTAGTTAGGAATAGATTACTAGGGGAGATTATAAAGGCAGTAAACAGTGCTATTAATATAAAGGAGGTAGTAGTAGCATGCTAATTATAAAGTAAAGACATAGTTATTATGTTTATTAAAGTAGAGAGAAAATAGAAGGAAAACACGGCCTAGGTGAGAGTTGCCTTTAGACCTAAGGCGGAAGTAAATAGGAAGATATTTAATGTGATTATTAAGGGATTCCTAATATGATTAATGAACTATATTGTGATTAAGGATATAAGGAAGAATATTAAAAAGGAGAATAGTTTAAACATAGTAAAGATAATAGTATAGAAGCTAAAGGGATTAGCAATAAGGGCACTACTAGTGGTTAGTGTTAAGGGCACTAAGGCGGCGAACTGCCTATACTACAGGGGAATAGTATACTAAGCAGAGATTTTTAATACTAAGCTATATAATAAGATAATCCACCTAAAGTAATATTATAACTACTATAAGATTAGGCATATTACTAGGTACTATAAGGAGAAAGCAAGATACAGCAGGTATACTACTAGAAAACACCCTAAGAGAGAAAGGACTTACCTAATATTAACAGGCAAGGTATAGGAGAAATGCCTGAATTATATAGGGGTATATCTAGTATAGTCTTAGCTGTGCTTAGTAAGTAATAATAGATAGTAGCAGGCTAGGGAGGCTTATGCTATAAGGCCGCTATTCTTCCGCGGCTATTAGCCGGAGGTTGCAATGGCTGCTATAGGTAAGGGTTATTATAGAGAAGAGACTAGGGGACTAATAGAGAGGCAGCTAAGAGGAAGGAGCATATAACTAAGGGGCCCTTTTACAAGATAAATCTATAAGCTATAATTAGAATGACAGAGACTAGCAGAGAAAGGCATAATACTAGCCTTTTTATAACCGATAAGAGGGTAAAATAATACCGAAGCCAGCCTAACCAGGGAGCTCTAAAGCACATAATAGAGTATATGATTAAGGTTATGTACTGGAATATACAGAAGAAAAGCAATCTAGTATATCTAGTATTAGGGTATAACGTTAGCCCTAAGGTAATAGCTATCTAGGAACTAGGAGGTTATAATAGTATACTACTGAATCTATCTTAGGGGCACTATACATTAGCAATATATAGTGGAAAAATAGCAATTTATATATATTAGAAGGTTAAAACAGGACTTTAGACTATAGGGAGGGAGGAGGATTAGTATAGTATTAAACTATACAGAGTAGAGGTATATAATATCTACTCTCTGGCTTATAAAAGAAAGTGGCAGATACCTTTATAATACTTTACTAATACCTAGGTAAAGGGCCGGAGTGTGTTTGTAAGGGACTTTAACTAATACTACCCCTTATAGGACAGATTTAGCTAAACCTCTTAGGGGCATAATAAGATGTTAGAATTTATAATAAGGTAGTAACTTGGCCTAGCTACGCTATTTAGGGAAGTAATAAGAAGAGAACATGGTAGCAGGGATAGTACTATTAACTATGCGTAGACTACTTACGACGTTAGTATTAAATTTATTAGGCTAGTAGAAATCGCTAGATCTAACTATATGCCTTAGCTTATTAGCATTAAGATAAGCAAGGAATTAAGCGATAGCCTAGGGTTAGTCCGGGGTTAAAGAATAGCAGATAAGAACCTTATTATAGCAGAGGCTTTAAACAGGCTTAGAAAGGAGAGGTTAGAGCTCCCGCTAAGTAACTAACAGGAAATTAATAACTATACAAAATAACTTACCTAGCAACTTATAGAGATAGCTAATATAGCGGCACCTAAATAACCTTAAGAGCGCAGCAAACCATAGCCTTAGTGAAATAAAAGGGTAAAGGATATAATAGCAGAGGCAAGATATGCTAATAAGCAGTAGTAGCATTAACAGATATAGGAATCATAGCAGGCCTTAAAAAAAGCTATAGGAAAATAAGATTGCATAGTCTTAGAGGAGAAGAGAAGTAGTTAGCAATAGGCAGTTAGTAAGTTATTTAGGTCTAAAGGGAGCCTCTAGACCCTAGAGCGCTAGGCCTAGCTATAGAGTAGACTTCCTCCTAAGATATAACAGGTCCTACTACTAACTTAGCTAGAAGATAATAGTAGGGAGGAGACAGTAGAGGTTATATATAAGGGTAAGGCAAAGGCATTTATAGAGAGGTTCTTTCCTTTATTTATAGCTAGGGCTTTAGGTCTAGAGATAGAGGCGGAGACAAGATACTATAGTAATGATTAAGTGGCTTCTATATTTATAGAGGAGGAAATTAAAGAAGTTATAAAGAATACGGCAAGTTGGAAAGCCCTAGGGCCGGACGAGCTGCTAATAGGTTTCCTTAAGCTATACAGAGTAGCCTTAATATTATATTTAATATGTCTAGCTAATGTATACTATGGTTTAGAACACTATCTAGCTACCTTTTAGTGAGTAAAGGTGGTAGTTCTATATAAACCTAGGAAGACCCTTAAGGAGTTAGGCAGACTAGGGGAATAAAGGCCGATATTACTATTAAATATAATAGGAAAAGTAATTAAGGGAGCTATTATAAGGAGGATTACTATTACAGCAAAGGAAGGCTATATACTGCTGGACATACAAATGGGTAACAGGGCTGGCAGATTAATAGAGGTAGTACTAAGTATGCTAAAAGAGGTTATAAGGATAGTATAGTATTACTAGGGGATAGTATTATTACTATAGCTGGATATTACTAGGGCGTTTAACACTATTAGCTATAAATAATTAATCCGCACTATAAAGGAGTTAGGACTGCTAGGGTAGATGGCTAAATAGGCACAGGGCTTTACGTTAAAAAGGAGAGTATAATTAGCGTTTAACGGATATATTACTAAGGAAATCCAAGTTACTGCAGGGGTTCTGCAAGGGTTACTGGCATTTTTTATTCTCTTTCTGCTCTATATTATGCTATTATATTAAAGACTAGCAGCGGCGGAATTAACATTAACATTAGGGTTCTTAAATAATATAAATATTATAGTATATAAAAAAACAGCAAAGAAGATAAAAGTATAACTAGAAAGAGCCTGGAGAATATGTAAAGAGTGGTTAAAGGAGTACAGGCTAAGGTTTAACCTAGGGAAGAGCAAGCTAATATACTTTATAAGGAAGAGGCAGGCAATTATAATAACAATCCGACTTAAAAGAGTAATAATACAACCGATATAATTAGCGTGATTCCTAGGGGTTTGGATTTACTAAAAGCTTTATTAGTTAAACTATATAGAGAAGGTAAATACTAAATTGTTATAGCAGAAGTTAGTACTTACGGCGCTAGCTATGTTTATATAGGGATACTAACTAGAGTGTGTAAGATCCCTTTATATATAGGTAATAAGAAGCATAATAGCCTATAAAGCTGGGATATACTACACCTATAGCAAGCTAAAAGGGGTAGTACAGGGGGTAGTAAAGGCATTTATAAGGGAATAGAATAAATGCTTAAGGCGGGTTATAGGGGCGTATAAGGCAATGCTAGTAATACTCTTAGAGATAAAAGCAGCAGTACTGCTAGTAGATCTGTACCTTAATTACATTAAATAATGATTCTACTAAAGACTTAAGGATAGTAATATAGGTAAGAAGATATAGCAGGCCTGCAATTTAATAGTATTACAGCTATAACGCTAAGGAAGGGGCCGCTAATGTAATTACTATAAGGCGTTTCCTAATGCCCCCCCCCCCCCTCCCTGGCAGCCTTATAGCCAGATAGGAATTAGAGAGGGAGTGGGAAAAACGGTGGATATAGCAGAGGTGTAAGACTCAGGTAAGAAGAGAACAGGCAAAAGCAATAGTAGCTAATAAGGAACCTAACTTTAAAAGCATAAAAAAGATAGTAAGGCTTTATAATAGCCTGCTAAAGCATGAATCTACGGCCTTAGTATAGCTTTAAACAGAAAAAATAGGGCTAAATGCCTTCTTTTATAATAAATAAGTGCCTAAGGTAATATTACTAATATGTTAATACTAGGGAGGAGATAAGGATATCTACTACCTTATCCTGTTATACCTAGAATATAACTATCTAAGGCTAATCCCAGTAGTGCTAATAATAAGAGACCTACGGGAACTTAGAGTAGCGCTTAATAATAAGAAGCTGGCACTAAATATTATAAAGTAGGTGCTCTTAACTAGGTGACTTTAGCAGTATAGGTTAGCAGAGGAGCTTTATAAGGCGTGGCAGATTTACAACATTAAGGCTAAGAATAGGACTAAAGGTAATAGAAATAATAGAATAAAGGAGGAAGAGCTGGATTAAGAGGGGAGGTGCTTATAAAGGGTTTTTACTAATATACTAACCTTTTATATAAAGCATAACTATACTTTTGTTATTGTCTGCAGTTCCAGGGAAACTGGCAGATATCTTATACTAATAGTTAAAAATAATAAAGACTTTATATTAGAGGCTTAGCGGGAGCTATATGGAAGAATATGGGTTTTCTCCCCTATCTTAGGGTTTTTCCTATATTAAGAAGTTAGTTAATGAACTAGTTAGTGGCTCTAGCTACCTAGCGTACATGAATAAAGGCTATTCCTAGGACTAGATTAGTAGTTAGGGGGACTTAAGCAACTATTATAGCTTATAGAGTTATAGGGCAGAATATAATAATCCCTTTAGCCTAAACAGAGGGTATAGTAATACTAGCCTGCTATTACTAGGAAGTAATAGTAAAGGAAAACACTATTAGTAAGGCAGTTAAGAATAGATTACTACGGGAGATTATAAAGGCAGTAAACAGCGCTATTAGTATAAAGAAGGTAGTAGTAGCACGCTAACTATAAAGTAAAGATATAGTTATTATATTTACTAAAGTAAGGAGGAAATAAAAGGAAAATATAGCCTAAGTAAGAGTTACCTTTAGACCTTAGGCAGAAGTAAATAGGAAGATGTTTAGTGTAATTATTAATAGATTCCTAATATAATTAACAAACCATATTATAATTAAGAATATAAGGAAGAACATTAAAAAGGAAAATAGTTTGAATACAGTAAAGATAATAGTACAGAAGCTAAAGGGAATAGTAATAAGGGCACTACTAGTGGTTAGTGTTAAGGGCACTAAGGCAGTAAACCGCCTATGCTATAGGGAAATAGTATACTAAGCAGAGATTTTTAATACTAAGCTATATAATAAGATAATCTACCTAAAGTAATATTATAACTACTATAAGATTAGGTATATTACTAGGTACTATAAGGAGAAAGTAAGATATAGTAGGTATGCTACTAAAAAACACCCTAAGGGAGAGAGAACTTATCTAATATTAACAGGTAAGGTATAGAAGAGATACCTAAATTATACAGGGGCATATTTAGTATAGTCTTAGCTATACTTAGTAAGTAATAATAGATAGCAGCAGGCTAGGAAGGCTTATGCTATAAGGCTGCTATTCTTCCGCGGCCATTAGCTAGAGGTTGTAACAGCTGCTATAGATAAGGGTTATTATAGAGAAAAGACCAGGGGACTAATAAAGAGGCAGCTAAGAGGAAGGAGCATATAATCAAGGGGCCCTTTTGCAAGACAAATCTATAAGCTATAATTAGAATAACAAAGACTAGCAAAGAAAGGTATTATACTAGCCTTTTTACAACTAATAAGAGGGCAAAATAATACCAGAGCTAGCCTAACCAGGGTGCTCTAAAGCATATAATAGAGTACATAATCAAGGTTATATACTAGAATATACAGAAGAAAAGCAATCTAGTACATTTAGTGTTAGGGCATAACGTTAGCCCTAAGGTAATAGCTATCCAGGAACCAGGAGGTTATAATAATATACCGCTAAATCCATTTTAGGAGCACTATATATTAGTAATATATAGCAGAAGAATAGTAATTTATATATATTAAAGGTTAAGACAGGACTTTAAACTATAAGAAGAGGGGAGGATTAGTATAGTATTAAGCTATATAAAGTAAAGGTATATAATATCTATTTCCTAGCTTATAAAAGGAAGTGGCAGACGCCTTTATAACACTTTACTAATACCTAGGTAAAGGGCTAAAGTGTGTTTATAAGGGACTTTAACTAACACCACCCCTTATAGGACAGATTTAGCTAAACCTCTTAGGGGTATAATAAGATGTTGGAATTTATAATAAGGTAATAACTCAGCCTAGCTATGCTATTTAGAAAAGTAATAAGGAGAGAACATAGCAGTAAGGACAGCACTATTAATCATATATAGACCACTTACAACGTTAGTATTAAATTCATCGGGCTAGTAGAAATTGCTAGATCTAACCATATGCCTTAGCTTATTAGTATTAGAATAAGCAAGGAATTAAGCAATAGCCTAGGGTTAGTCCAGGGTTAAAGGACAGCAAATAAGAACCTTATTATAGCAGAGGCTTTAAACAGGCTTAGAAAGAAGGGGTTAGAGCTCTATGTCAGGGGAGTCACGAGATAAGAGCGTGAGAGTACGGAGACCCACTAGGGCGCGGCTCGCCCTAGTGGGTCTCCGTACTCTCACGCTCTTGTCTCGTGACTCCCCTGACACTCCCGCTATATAACTAACAGGAAATTAATAACTATACATAATAGCTCACCTAACAACTTATAGAGATAGCTAATATAGCGGCACCTAAATAACCTTAAGAGCATAGCAAACTATAGCCTTAGTAGAATAAAAGGGTAAAGGATATAATAGTAAAGGTAAGATATACTAATAGGCAGTAATAGTATTAACAGACATAGGAATTATAGCAGGCCTTAACAGAAGCTATAGAAAAACAGAATTATATAATCTTAAAGGAAAAGAAAAGCAGTTAGTAATAAGTAGTTAGTAAGTTATTTAGGTCTAAAGGGAGCCTCTAAACCCTAGAGCGCTAGGCCTAGCTATAGAGCAGACTTCCTCTTAAGATATAATAGGTCCTACTACTAACTTAGCTAGGAAATAACAGCAGGGAGGAGATAGTAGAGGTTATATATAAGGGTAAGGCAAAGGTATTTATAGAGAGGTTCTTTCCTTTATCCACGGCTAGGGCTTTAGGTCTAGAGATAAAGGCAGAAATAAGATACTATAGTAATAATCAGGTAGTTCCTATGTTTATAAAGAAGAAAATTAAAGAAGTTATAAAGAATATAGTAAGTTAGAAAGCCCTAAGGCTAGATAAGCTGCTAACGGGTTTTCTTAAGCTATATAGAGCAGCCCTAATATTATGTTTAACATGCCTTATAAATATATACTACGGTTTAAGATACTATCTAGCTACCTTTTAGCAAGCAAAGGTGGTAGTTTTATATAAACCTAGGAAGACCCCTAAGGAGTTAGGCAAACCAGGGGAATAAAGGCTAATATTACTATTAAACATAATAGGAAAAGTAATTAAAGGAGCTATTATAAGGAGGATTACTATTATAGTAAAGGAAGGCTATATACTACTAGATATATAAATAGGCAACAGGGCTAGTAGGTTAACAGAGGTAGCACTAAGCATACTAAAAGAGATAGTAAAAATGGCATAGCATTACTAGAGAATAGTATTATTACTATAGCTAGATATTACTAGGGCATTTAACACTATTAGCTATAAACAATTAATCCACACTATAAAGGAGTTAGGACTACTAGGGTAGATAACTAAATAGGCATAAGGCTTTATATTAGAAAGAAGAGTATAATTAGCATTTAACGGATATATTACTAAGGAAATCCAAGTTACTACAGGGGTTTTGTAAGGGTTACTAGCGTCTCCTATTCTCTTCCTACTCTATATTACGCTATTATATTAAAGACTAGTAGCAGTGGAATTAATATTAATATTAGGGTTCTTAGATAATATAAACATTATAGCATATAAAAAGACAGTAAAGGAGACTAAAGTATAACTAAAAAGAGCCTAGAGAATATATAAGGAGTGGTTAAAGGAGTATAAGCTAAGGTTTAACCTAGGAAAGAGCAAGCTAATACACTTTATAAGGAAGAGGCAGGCGATTATAATAACAATCCGACTTAAAAGAATAATAATATAACTGACATAATTAGCGTAATTCCTAGGGGTTTGGATTTACTAGAAGCTTTATTAGTTAACCTATATAGAGAAGGTAAATACTGAATTATTATAGCAGAAGTTAGTACTTATAGCACTAGCTGTGTTTACATAAGGATGCTAACTAAAGTATATAAGATCTCTTTATACATAGGTAATAAGGAGCATAATAGCCTATAAAGCTAGGATATACTACACCTATAGTAAGTTAAAAGGGATAGCATAGGGGGTAGTAAAGGCATTTATAAGGGAATAAAATAAATACTTAAGGCGGGTTAAAGGGGCGTATAAGGCGACGCTATTAACACTTTTAGAGATAAAAGCAGTAGTACTGCTAGTAGATCTGTACCTTAATTACATTAAGTAATAATTTTACTAAAGACTTAAGGATAGTAGTATAGGCAAGAAGATATAATAGGCATGCAATTTAATAGCATTACAGCTATAATGCTAAGGAAGAGGCCGCTAATGCAATCACTATAAGGCGTTTCCTAATACCCCCCCTCCCCTTCCTAGCAGCCTTATAAATAGACAGGAATTAAAAAGGGAGTAGGAAAAACGGTGGATATAGCAGAGGCATAAGGCTTAGATAAGAAGAGAACGGGCAAAAGCAATAGTAGCAGATAAGAAACCTAACTTTAAAAACATAAAAAAAATAGTAAGGCTCTATAATAGCCTGCTAAAGCATAAATCTATAGCCTTAGTGCAGCTTTAAACGGAAAAAATAAGGCTAAATGCCTTCCTTTATAACAGATAGGTACCTAAGGTAATATTACTAATATGTTAATACTAAGGAGAAGACAAGGATATTTACTACCTTATCCTATTATGCCTAAAACATAATCATTTAAGGCTAATCCCGGCGGTGCCTATAATAAGAGACCTGCGGGAACTTAAAGCAGTGCTTAATAACAAAAAGCTAGCACTAAATATTATAAAGTAAGTGCTCTTAACTAGGCGACTTTAGCAGTACAGGTTAGCAGAGGAGCTTTATAAGGCATAGCAGATATGTAATATTAAGGCTAAGAATAGGACTAAAAATAACAGAAATAATAAAATAAAGGAGAAAGAGCCAGATTAGAAGGGGAGGTGCTTATAGGGGGTTTTTACTAACATACTAACCTTTTATATAAAGTACGACCACACTTCTGTTATTATCTATAGTTCTAGGGGAACTAGCAGATATTTTATACTAATAGTTGAAAACAATAAAAACTTTATATTAAAGGCTTAGCAGGAGCTATATAGAAGAATATGGGTTTTCTCCCCTATATTAGGGTTTTTCCTATATTAAAAAGTTAGTTAATGAACTAGTTAGTAGCTCTAGCTACCTAGCGTACATGAATAATAATAATTATATAAGGTAATAAAAGCCTAATTATATTTTAGATTAAGTTTAGATTATTTGAGTAGCTAGTTTACTTATTTAATTTAACTAAAGTACTTATTATTTTCTAGTATTATATTAATAATATATTAAGAAATATATTAAGAGATTATATAATAGCTTACTTAAATAATATTTGTATTTATTTTAAAGGCTTAAAAAAGAACTATATATAAAAAGTATAAAAAGTTTTATATTAGCTAAAGTAAGTAAGGTTATTGTCGGTAACGCGCAGGTTACAAGTATGCTGCAGCACAAATATAGGGGCGGGGTAAAGTCCAATTCAATTTATCATATTCTAAAGGGAAGAGAAGCAGGCTATAATATAAAGATATAGTATTATAGCCACGTTATAGCCCCAGGTCATATAACCTATAATTTAGCTAATTAGGGTATGTGTATTTTATATGCAACCTATAATTCCTAGTTAATATAGTATATCTCTTTTATTCTCTATATAAGTGATTTTAACACTTATAAATTCTTTCTTTATTAAAGAAGAGGAATCGCTCTAAAAAAAATACATAAAACGCCCTAATAATCAAATGTTAATAAACAAGTAATAAAGCAAAAAACATCCTTTAAATAAATAACTTTTATTAGTCCAGGCTGAATGGTTATAGGGGTAAAGAGTGTTGTGGGGGGAGGCTAAAAAGTGTAATTCCCGTGTTTAATCCTACCAAATTAGGCGCTTATAATTGCGTTTGAATTCATTAAATTTAAACTCTTTACTAGGCGCTTAATTTACTATTAACTTTAGTAAGAAATTAGGACTTTTTTATTCTTTAGCAGCTCCGGCGGCGGCTCTTATAGTAATTCTTATAATAGGTCTTTTAACCCATCCTTCTACACGGATTTAGGCTTTATTCTTTATTATAAAGGTCTTAAGAGCTTTATTTAGTAAAGCTTTTATTATTATATCTACATGATTATTATTACTATTAATCTATTATATCTTGGCCACTTTCCTCCTCTTATATAATTACCTTAAAGCTATAATATTAATTATTAGCCTCTTTTCCTTTATTATTCCTAGCTTAATAATATACTTATATAGTACAAAAGAGTTAGTGTATATAATTATTAGAATTTTCAGCTTATTAATTTAGTTAGTAATAATATTTAAAGTAGTGCTTATTATATAGGCAATATTAATACCTTAAACCATCCCATATAGCTTAGAAGCTAAGGCACTCCTTATAACTCTCTTAGATTTAGTTAAGCTATATATTATAATATTTCCTTTAAGGGTAAATTTAAAGGTATTAATGTTTTTTTCCTTATTACTAAGAATAATTATATGGCTAAGCTACAAGCTAAGGTCTTTATTATTTATAAAGGAGCTATTAATAAAAATATAAAGGGCGGCGTTTTCTAGCAAGAGTGTTACGGGATAATCCGCGATGTCGGATCCCCACCTATATAGGACGGATTCGTTATGCAGCTAGTAAGACTTAGAACAAAAATAATAATAACTTACACAGAATGCACTTAACTATATAACTTAATAGTAGTATATATAGGTGCGTTTAATAACCCCTTTATAATAACATTAATAATAGCTTTACGGTTGCTTTTAACTAACTACGTAACAATACTACTATGTAATAACTAGTAGTAATTGCTTGCGTCCTTTATATAAGGTTTTGACTAAAAATTAAGGACTTGCTGCTTTTAAATTCCGTAAAGGAAAGATTTACTAGACCTTAGAACTGCTATAACTAGTTAACCTAGTCCCTATACATTACTTATAATTTAGGGAAGAGCTGATTTTAGTACAATAAACGCTAAAAAAGGCTAAGAAGGAAGGGCTTCTTAAACTATTAATAACTAAACCTAAGGTAATATTATTAAGGATTAGAACCACCCTGCCTAGGACTGCACCTCTTATAAAACCAGAGACTTTAACAGCTATAATACCTCTTAAAGAGCCAGAAACCTTACTTATTATTATACCTGTCGAAGAACCAGAGGCTTCTTAACTTATAAAATCATTAAGCGTCAGGGACATTATTTTAACTACGGTTTTTAGTCCTAAGCCAGATAATAACCCTAAGGAGACCTTAGAAGGTAATAAAACATAAGAAACAGCTTTATCTAGCAGGAGATAATAGAAACGACTAGCTATTATTATATAACTTATGTTACTACTAAAGCAGACTTTAGTATTAAGTAAAGAAACCTTAGAAAGCAATAAGTTAGTTTACTATAAGTCCTTTACCTACCTAGACTTTTAGGATAACAGAAACTATAAAGAGATAAGGAACTGTAATATGTTAATACATACGGGAGTGTTTGCAATACCTAAAGATTTAACTAATATAGATGAGATAATAGATGACACTATATAAGGGGTAGAAGGTCCTTTAATAATAGAGAATCCTATTATACCTAAAAGAAAGGAAGAGCAGTTAGCTAGAAAGTTATAATCTCCTAAGGACTTATAACCCCCTAGAACTAGCAAGGGGAGATAAGTACGCTAGGAATTAATAAATACTAAGGAAGCGTTTAATATTACAGTAGGGCATAAGCTAGAACCTAAAACTAAGAACACTATTAGCAAAACCTTAGCTTATAAAATCCTATAAAGCATTAAGGGAGCAGCTAAAATACAGAAGGAAGTATATAAAGTAATAAGGGTAATATAAAAGTTATAGAGATAAATTAAAGAAAACCTTGCTTACCCTGTAGAAACCGACTTCTAATAACGGATAATGGAAACCTAAGATAATATCTTAAACACTCTAGTTGGCCTTACTTTGCAAATAAGGGAGTTGAACCGAATTATAATGGCCTCTATAGACCGGATATAGGCAGATCGCCAGGACTAGCAGTTGAATATAGTGCTAATTACGCAAGAACCGTTTAAAGCAATAACAATAGGAAATAACATAACTTAGCAGCTAAACCTGCAGCAGACCAGACCTACCCTACTAGAGTAAATTAGCTAGAACTCTGGTTAGTAAAGGGGTAAAACAACGGGCATAATACCTAAGCTAATAAGGTCTTAAGACTACTTAATTAAGACAAGCGACTTAAGAGAAGTAATAGGGCTTATATAAGGACATACTAGCACAAGTAAATCTCACTAACCGGAAGTGATAGACCTCTTACTACACGATTAGGATTTACTTAAATTATAATAAAAGTTCAGATATATAAGTTAATATAATAATACTAGGACCTCTTTTAACTTACCTTGCGCAGTTTTAGTCTATAATTAATGGTTTCCCCCTATAAAGAGATATAAGTCTTTATAATAAGCAGGATTTCTATAGCACTAACTAACTGCCGGATAAGGAGGCGCTTTATTAAATCCTTAGGTAACAACGTCAGCACCCTAATAAGGTTTTCCCCCTAGGAATGCATAAACCTTTAGTCTACTAAACGTTAGACAAGGAGGCACTTCTCTAAATCCTTAAGTAATAATATCGGCACCTTAACTAGGTTTTCTATTAAGGGACGTGTAAAATTATGCCCTATTAATAACAGAATACTAGTAGTAAAAATAAGACTCTAAGGAGTATAGAGGTTATAAATAAAGGGAGACATACTATACTAGCGCTTAATAATACTAATACTCCTAGACACTACTATATCCACTTACACAATAAGGTAACAGATATGTAGAAGGACCTTCTAGAAACGGTAATGTAGGATGACATATAAATCCACCTCTAACTTTCCTATAATAAGGAAGTGGATATAGCTATAAAGCGGATGGTTATAGTAACAGAGCAGGTGGTTATAGAGATAGTTACTACTATACTAAAGAGCCTTATAATAACTAGTTAAGCTAAACACTAGGATACTAGGAACAGGATACCTTCTAACTAGGATGTAATTTAGAATAGGATTCCAAGCCTAAAAGGGCTCTTAAAGAGGAAGGGTTAGTAAGTTTAACCTAGAAAATCTAGAATATCGGACTTCTGGACCTAAAACCAGATGCAGTAGATACAGGTGATAAATTCATCTTATATAAAGGAAAAACCACTGTTTTTTTAGACCCTAAGCTTTGGATTTAGGTAGTAAAAGAGCACCTATCTAGAGCACTATTAAACTAAAAGGAGGTGTTACTTTGTAATATCTAGTAACTATTCCATAGAGAAGTAATAACCTAGTACTAATAGTATTTAGATAAATCTGAAAAGAAACGGATTTTTACTAGTATTAATAGTGTTATTAAGGTGGTATAAGAAGAATTCTATATAAGGATAGAGAATGTAATAATAAAGCTTAAGCAGGCTAAGTATACCTAAGAAGATGTTATAAATAGCGTTTTTATTTAGAACTTTATAGCTTAAATCTTTTAGTATGCTAGAGTAAACAGAGAGATAATGGATCTATAGCTTCTAGTATGCTTTAGGATAAAATTATGTCCTAAGCTAAAGAAGCTATGCCTAGATCCTACTAAGGGCATAAAGCATAATAAATACCTTAATATAGTAAACAGAAAATGCCGCGATTTGTATTAAGAAATAAAGGAGTAACAGAAGTCCCGTTACTAGGAAAAGACTAAAGGAATAGTAAAAGCCTACCTTTATAATAATAAATCCTTAGACTTAAATAAATCTAAGGGTAAAAGAGTAAAGGCCTACTAGAATCGTTGTTATAAGGATTATAACTAGAGAAGAGGAAACCGTTTCTAATAGGATAACTTTTAGTAATAATATTCTTACTATATATGCATTAAAGAGAGATTAAGTAGCCTAAGGGATTACGATTAGGGAGACTAAAGAAGGCTGCTAGTCCTATACTAGAAATAGGTTTATTAGAATAAACTATAGTAGGACTAGAATTAACCTTAAAGGTCCTAGTAGTATAATAATAACAGACTATGCTAACTAAAAGTTAGAAAAGAGGACCTTATAAAGAAGCAAGCAGACTCTTAGACTAAGAAAGGCAGGGCCTATAGCTAAGAAGATAAATCTTAAGGGGACAACAGAGAAAAAGAAAGATCTTTAGAGAAAGAAGATTATAAAGGGAATTAATCTAGAGAGCAATAAAACCTTTACTAAGGGGATCAATTCTGCTTAAGATAATTTAGGCAATAGGAGCATCTAAACTAGGAACCCTATAAAGTTATAGTTCTAGATAACAATCCTAATGCTAAAGAGTAAGAGCAGTATCTAGCAGACTCTAAATACTATTTAGCTAGAAAAGGAAGTCTATTAGAGGATAATAAATATAATAAGTCTAACTTTATAAATGTGTACTTTGCTATAGAAGGTAGCGAAGCACACCTAACGTTTAACTATAACTCTAAAGGAGGGAAGGTTAAATCTAATTTCATTAGCGCTTTTTATATAGTAAAGGAAGGAGACTCGGACTAGGAAAATCCTACCTCTTTAACTATAAAGACTAGTAAAATAAAGGATTCTAATAGAAGAAGGCAGGAAGAGCCTAAGCAAGAGAAGGAAATTATTAAAGCTTTTACAACTAGAGTTAATATTATATAAGACACTACGACTTAAAGTTTAAATAAGCTAATTTTAACAAGAGGTCTGCAAGAAAACTAGGTAATTAAGGTAGTATCTAGACCGCAGGAGATTAATGTTAAAGGAAGGAAGCAGATGAACACCTTTCTTAAAATACTAATTTAATTCTATGACAAGGGACCTGACTATATGATCTATATGGACACCGGAACATTGTTAATTCTAGCTAATAAATAGTGGCTCTAGCAACATGGGATAAATGTAAAGTGGGAAAAGCAAGACCTGAAACTAGTAACGGGAGTAGCTTTGGCCTTTGTTATTACGGAAAGGGCTACCTTTAACTTCTATGTTCTAGGAATTATAAGAGGAAAAAACATCTAAGGTCACTTTATAGTAACCGCGGATATTATACTAAATCTAGAACTAAAATTATTAATTAGCATAAGTTTCCTCTATAGCTTTAGAGTAAAAATTAATTTCGTTAATTTAAGGTTGGTTTTCAGGTTAGTGCATAACATAACGGTACCAGAACGGATGTTCTAAGACGCTTACTATATGCTAGCTTAACAGGTAATAGTAGCATATAATGTTATAATTCCACTAAACTTAACGTATTAAGTGCTAGTAACATGGAAGGATCTCCCTAGTAGAGAGAAGACTAGTATTTACTATATTATATTATCTAATTCTATCTTCCTAGATAATATTCTTAACCAGGGAGATAAGAAAAGGATGCTAGCAGTAAACAACTCTAACAGGGCTATGTGGATTAAGCGGAATAGCAAAGTAGGTTAACTTAAGGCAGCTATAAGCCTTAATTTGAATTTTGCTATTCCGGATGTCTACTAGTACACAGCATTTTTTAGTAAAGATATTAAGACGGAAAAGACAGAAGAGAGTCCGGAAAAATTTAATAACAACCTGGATTTTAAAGTTGTTGACAGAGGTATTTTATTATATAGAGTATCTTGCCCAGAGGATATACCTTTCGTTAAAAATAAGTTTAGAGTGTAAATTACTAATATTAATTCGGAAGCAGCTACTAAGTTATGGGATCTGACTAATAAGTATAACATTTATTACAATAAAGGAGTAGTACTAATGCCAGAAGAAGATAAGATAAGAATTAACTTTGTTAACAGCTGGCAGAACTAGGTTAAGCTAGCGAGAAAGTACCCTCTTAAGCATAGAGACTAGGAGAAATTTACTAAAGTTTATAATGCCATACACCTAGCAGGTAGAATATTCTGGTTAATAAAGCTAGCACCTATGGCCTGCCCTAGTTTTATTATTTAGAGAGATGCAGAGAAGATAAAGAAAGGTTAAGTCGTTGTGAATGCTAGACCCCTTAATAATATTACTATGCTAGATGTGTATCTATTGCTAGACTAGAGTGATATTATATAGGATACTTGCAGTAAGGAGTAGAAATTGATTTTTAACGCAACAGGTTTTTTCCACCAGCTTCTAGTATAAGAGGAACACTAGAATCATATGGTAGTAATCTCTAAAAGAGAGCTAGAAGCGTTATAAGTCGCGTTAATAGGGTATAAGAATTCGCCGGCTTTTACATAATGATTTATGGATTGCATTTTCTGACTATACTAAAGTTTTGTTTGTGTCTATATTAACAATATTATTGTTTTCTTTAACACCCTTAAGGATTATCTTAAATACCTTAAGATAGTCTTAAAAGTTCTGGAGGAAAACAAGGTATATATTATAGTAACTAAGTCTTTTATTAGATATTATTTAATCCAACTTCTTAGATTTATAGTTAATGCTAATGGAATTATTAATATAAACAACAGGATTAAGTCGTTCTAGTAAATGGAAATTCCTTATAACTTGTTAACCTTAGAAACCTTTATTAGCATAGCAGGATTCCTAAGAGCAGGAATCCCTTAGTTTAACTTGCGGATCCGACCACTATAGACCTAAAAGACGGCACTTATGCGTGAACTTTGTGAATACAATAAGTTACTAGTAGGAGCCTTAAAGCAGGTGTATAAGAGAAA
Source organism: Aciculosporium take MAFF-241224 (assembly GCA_000222935.2). NCBI lineage: Eukaryota > Fungi > Ascomycota > Sordariomycetes > Hypocreales > Clavicipitaceae > Aciculosporium > Aciculosporium take. The sequence goes on along the minus strand of AFQZ01000137.1, from coordinate 10,624 downwards.
GGCATAAGAAAAATCCTTTATTCCTACGAAAGACAAGGAAGTAGCCTTTAAAGCACTAAAGACCATGCTTTATAAGAAAATACTACTATAGCACTACAATCTAGAGCAACTATTATTCTTTAAGATTAACGCTTATAAGGAAGGTTTTAGTTTATATGCTTTCTAACTACATAAGGAGTGGGATAGAAAAAGCATACCTAGTAAGGATATTATAGCTATAAAACTTTGCCTAATTCTTTTTCTTTTTTATTTAACATCTACAGCTAAGAAGCAGTATAGATTAACTAAGGCAGAGGTAGCTATAATTGCTTAGGCAATGCGGAAACTGCAAAAAATGGCTTAATCTAACTGTTATTCAGTTAATATCCTAACTAACTATATACCTGCTAAAGGTATTATTAAACACACCTCTTTAGCTATAATAGACCTTAATAAGGCTAACCTAAAATTAGCTAAGGTAGCGAATTATCTGTTGTAGTTTAAATTATAAGTGACCCATATGCTAGAAATCCTTAACATTATACCTAATGCCTTATTACGACTTCTAGTAGATGTTAGCTACTAAGAGGCAGCAAACTGCAGTATGTACAATAAATTAGATGCCTGTGTATACTTTTATTAGAATTATCAGGTAGTGGCCATAATAGATGACTTATTAAAAAAGGAGATATTAGCAGGGTATAAATTTAACCCGTGATATTATTAGATAATCGAGAGTATTAAGGATTTCTAGTAAAAGCAGCTAAAGTAAGAACAGAACTAACTGCGAATTCCACTCTATAGCTAGGACCTTATAGATAAGGGCCTACTTTATTATAAGAATAGAAAAGGGCTTAAATGACTGTACATTCTGAGCAGCTGTGTTAAAACCGTACTAAGAACTGCGCATAATAACTATTACTACTTTAGAATTAGCAGAATAATAGAAGGTCTATATAGCGTTTATTTTCTAAAGATGTCTAAGCGAATCCGGGAGTATATGGCATATTACATAACTTGTTAGGAGAACTCTGTCTTAAGGGATAAAGCAACTAGAGAAATAAAACCTTTGTAGTTAAAACCAATGCCTTTTTACATGATTTTTCTAGACTTTGTTACTAATATACCGGAGGTGGACTCAGTAAACACTATATAGGCTATAGAAGGATACTTAAAGTATAATTCCCTTTGCTTAGTAAACTATCTGTTTAGCAAGAGAACCCTCTTAATCCCCGGGAACATAATGTATTTAGTATCCATATAGGTAGAACTACTTCTTTAAGCTTTATATATTATAAACTAAGGACTACTATAGTAAATAGTTAGTGACAGGGACCTTAAATTCATTTCCGAGGTTTAGCAGGCTATATTTACTAAGCTAGGAGTTAAATTCCTAATAGCAACTGCCTACCACCTGCAGACGAATGGAGCAGCTAAACGGAAGAATTAGATAGTAATTATAGCTATTTGCTATTATACTATAACAAATCTAACGGTACTATAGGTATTAATCCTTCTAGTGTTATAGTACTATCTTAATAATACAGTGGCCATAGCTATTAACTAGTTGCTTAATAAGTTGTTATATAGGCTTAAACTGCTAGACCTTATTAACTTTCTTCTAAAGCAAGCAATTTCTAACATATAGCTAGGAGAAGAGGACTTAGAGGCACTTTGCAAGCTTTATTAGAGAGAGGCTTAACTTGTAATAACTACTGCTACCACCCTATTTAAAATTAGATATGACTCTTAATATAACCTAGTGGATATTAATATTAAAGATATAGTATACTTATGACTATATAAAGGATATTAGCTTCTAGGAAAGCTAAAGAAGAAATAGTTACTATAAAGAGCAGGACTATATAAGGTTCTTAAAAAGGTAAACCCTTTGTTATACTAACTTAAATTTCTATTAAACTTAAGGGTGCATCTAGTAGTGTTAATCGCACATATATAGAAACTACACTAAGGTAGAGATCCCTTTAGCAGGGAGGAAACACCCTCTCTACTAATTAATCTAGAAGGGAGCAGCAAAGCTAATTACTAGGAAATTAAGTGGATTATCTTACATAAGGTGAAAATCTACTGCACTAAGGGACAAAGCCCTAAGGTAGCTTATCTTATAAAATAGAAAGAATATACTACTAAAGATAACTAGTAGATTAATAAAAGTAAGATAAAGGTAAATGCATTAGAGTTAATAAATAAATATCTAAGGGAGCATCTAATTAACTAGGATAAAGAGTATAGGAAGAAGGGGCTTACAAGGCAGGAGTGCTAATAATGCCTTAAGGTCAGCAGGATCTAACATCCTGCAGGACCCTATGTAATTACTACAGGTGGAAACACGTGACCCTATTTTCCTATAACACTACTTATAATTTCACTTTACTTTTTACTTAACCCCTTATCTGTACTTTCTAATACGCTAGAATTCCCTGTTTTTCTTTATTTTTTGACCTTCTATTTTTGCTTTTAATTATTATGCACTTTAAGTCTTTTTTTTATTTTATTTTATTTTTTACTTTTATTGCCCTCTCTTGGATAATTCTAATATATATTATAAGAGATGCAAAGGATAAGTTTTATATAGAGGATTTTAATCCTAATATCTTAGTTAAGTTTTTGCTATTTTATAGGGAGAAGTAAAGAATAATAACTAAGTTAGTAAAGCTGTCTCCTAGAGGAAACTAGGCAAGAGTAGCTAGGGACACTAATTCTGCCCTTTATAACTAAATGGCTAAGGCTTAGTAAGAAGATAAGCAGATAGAAAAGGTATATACTAATTTAATAACCGCCTATTAACGCTATATAAAGACTATAGCTAAGGATAAGAATAAGAACTCTAGAGCAAATACAGACTATAAGAATAATATTTTTAATATTAATATATCCAGAGAGATGCTTAGCCCTAGAGGCTAGGCAGCAGTAAAGCGCCTTTAGAACGTAAGAAAGGGTAAGATAATTACTAATACCCTTATAACTAAAGGGATCCCTGCTAGTAGTTTAAGTTAAGATCTTCTTATAACTATATAAGAGATATAGAATAAACTAAAGGAACTAGACTTTAGTAAGCTAATTTACTGTTTTAGTTATATAAATAAATACTATTAGCACTAAAAGACAGAGTTATTTACAGGAGGTAACGCAGGACTAAAGCCTTTTAGAATATAGTAATATTAGGCTAGAGATGGCATGTAAAGCGCAACAGACGCTATCTATACCTACTCTAAAGATTTTACAGCCTAAAGGGTGTAAATTAATAGAAACGGATTCTTTATTATAAAGATAGACCCTATATACATACTATAGATTAGAGTAGTACAATAGATTTTCCTTATTAAGGAATTAATTCTAGCAGCTGATGATAACAGGCAGAAGAAAACCAAATATCTAGCCGATACCCTAGTCATCCAGAATATTAAACTCTGCATTAAGCAGGTAGCAGTATAATTTCTTAATAGCAGATAGACAGATAACTAAGCTAGATCCAGAGAGTAGTAACTGGGATTACTATTAAAAGAGAAAGTACTTATAGCTAGATACTATAATAAGTTAGGAGGTATTAATGGCTTTATAGCTAGGGCACTTGCTACTATAGAATAAGTCGATCTCTTAAGCATGGGTTTTTAATAGGGGATTATTAATGCCAGTAAAGAGCATAGAACCGCAACTACTTAATAGGATATTAATACGCTAAGGAAGGAACTGGTGGACTAAAGGAATCTAATCTAAGGTTTAGCTAAACAATATAGGCTAATAAGCAAAGCAGCGGCCGGAAGGACTATCTTAAAAGAGATAGAGTTAAGGCTAGCGGACTAAGCTACTAATATATAATTTAGTAAACTTAAAGATAAAACCAATATACTTAAAGGGAATATTAAGGCCTATAAGAAGTCTTTTAGTATAGTAAAAGCTAGTCTTAAGATTATTAATAAGCATATTATAAGGACCTTAGCTAGAATAGTAGTACTAGAAAATAAGGCTAGAAATATTAAGACTGCCAGGCCTACTCCTTAAACGCCTTTGCTAGAATCCATAGCTAGAAAGACAACCTTACCCGTAGTAAGTAAGAAGCTAACTAGCCTAGTTAAACTAAATTCGCTAGCTAGTAAAAGAATAAGGTTAGCTATAGGGGCAATAAAGGCAACTACATTAAACACAAGCTTGTTTAAGTCGTTACTAAAAAAGGCAAAGCGAAAGATGCCTTCTAAAAATAGGCGTAATATTAACAGTGCTATAAAAAGGTAGAAAACAATAATAGAATCCGTAACTAAGAACGCAGAATTAGCTAAAACATTAGATAAATAGGAGACCCTTATATAGTAGCATAAGGACTAAAATTTTAGCTAATATATCACGCCGTCTAATGTCGGAAGCAGTCCCTAAAAATTGCATAGCTCTAGGCAGATTACTGTTTAATTACGAAATGTATAGCTTAGATTAAAGGTTTAGCTGTGTTGTAAAGGGCATTATGGCAAATAGATTAATTATAGAAAAAGTTATATCTAAAGGACTATTGCTTTCCTTATAGTTACTATACTATATAGTTTAAACATAGGAAAATTTCACCTCCAGTAAGGATAAAATGGCATGGCTAGTGGCTGTCTTTTACCTAAAAGTAACAATACCCTAATGACCTCTACGGAACCACCTTTAATATGCCTGGCTTAAATGCACAAAGGACCTTTATATATAAAGTTAAAAGCAGAGGATAACTCGAGATATCTAATACACCTTAAGGAAGGGTATAGGCTACCTCTCCTACTTTTAAGAGAAGAGCCTCTCTTCCTATAGCCTAACTCTTTTCCCTTTATATAGCTTCCCTTTATTAGTTTACTAAGTCTTTAAAGGTATAACGTTTTTATTTTTAGTTTAACCTAAGTTTTTTCTATTCTCTCGTGTAAGTTATTACTATAGTTAATAGTTAGTAGCATTATTACGATATAACTATAACACCCTAAACAAGAGAATTACTTATAATATAGCGACTCCTAAAAGCATATAACCAGAGGTTGCTAGTAATATAGTTACTCTCTAATAAGTTACTTATAGCTATAATAATATAAGTGGATAGAGACGTTTTGTAATCTATATCTCTATTAACAGCTTATAGTGTAAATTTACAAGGCTTATGTAAATAAGGACTTTAAGAAGTGGATATCCAGATATAACTAGGATAGATCTAACTATAGTTAATAGGTTTATACTACTTAGATTAAATTTCCTTTTATTATAGTTTATTTCGCTTAGACTAAAATATTTATTTATCTTTAAATTTTATAAGTGGTTATTATTGGATTGTTTACTGCTATTTAAGTAATGTTTCTAGTAGATTAAATGCAACTGGACTAATACAGAGAGGATATGTTATAGATTAAATTGCTTTTTTTTATAAATAAAAGTTTTTCTTTATATATATTAACACTAGCTTAGATGGATCCGAAGGATAACCGGGATAGTTATCTTTAAGGGAGGGGCACTTATTATAGGATAATCTGTAATGTCGGATCCCTACCTATATAGGACGGATTTGTTATATAGCTAGTGAGACTTAGAACAAGAATAACAATAACTTATACAGAATGCACTTAACTATATGACTTAATAGTAGTATATATAGGTGCATTTAATGACCCCTTTATAATAATGTTGATGACAGCTTTACGGTTGCTTCCAACTGACTACGTGACGATACCACCACGTAACAATTTTAATTATTTTACTTAGGCTTATTTTAAGGTTTATATAATTAGAAGTTAAGTTTATATATTATAATTAAGTAAAGATAAATAATTAAGGTTTAGTAATATTATAAGCTAAATGTTTAGCTGCTTATAATTAATAATATAATAAAGGTATAATTTTTATAACCTTGTTAATAAGGACTTTTAGATTATTGGAAAATTTTTATAATACTTTATAGTTTAAAAGATAATAATTATTTTAAAAAAACCCTTTTTTATATTATTTTAGGTTTTTTAAGAGGAGGTTTATATTTAAGGCTATTAATACCTTCGTAGAATAGCTACTATAATAATAATTAAAATACTAAAGGTTAGGTAAAAGTAGTAAGAAGAGTTTTAAAAATATAATATTTTATTTAATTATAAGGAATTATGTATATATTAAGTATCTTACCATTAAAAGAAAGATATAGAATAAGCTAAATAGTTATTATTATTAATATTACTTAATCTTTATTATAATTATAGCTATATAGGATTAAGTGCCTTAAATTAATAATTTTAATTAAATTAATTATTTTGTTAACTATTCTATATATTTAACTATTTAATTAAGTAGTATAATACTATTAAAAAACATCTTCTATTTTTATTTTATATTAAAATCTTATGTTTTATTCTTAGCCCTTTATATAAGCACAATAGCCTCTTTGTATATAGGTGTCTCTACCAAGCTTTGGTTATGGTTCTAGGTCAACACAATAGCTTTTTCTATTTTTATAAGTTTATTAATATAAGTATTATCTTTTTATCTTATTATAATAAGTTTATAGCTAGTTATATATTATTATTATTTATGTACGCTAGGTAGCTAGAGCTACTATCTAGTTTATTAACTAACTTCTTAATATAGGAAAAACCTTAAAATAGGGGAGAAAACCTATATTTTTTTATATAGCTCCTGCTAAGCCTTTAATATAAAGTCTTTATTATTTTTAATTATTAGTATAAGATATCTACTAGTTCCCCTAGAACTACAGATAATAATAAAAGTATGGTTATACTTTATATAAAAGGTTAGTATATTAGTAAAAACCCTTTATAAGCACTTTCCCTTTTAATCTAGCTCTTCCTTCTTTATTTTATTATTTTTATTACTTTTAGTCCCTTTTTTAACCTTAATATTATATATTTACTATACCTTATAAAGCTTTTTAGCTAACTTATACTACTAAAGTTACTTAGTTAAGAGTACTTACTTTATAATATTTAGTACTAGCTTTTTATTATTAAGTGCTACCCTAAGCTCCTATAGGTCTTTTATTATAAGCACTACTAGGATCAGCTTTAAATAGTTATATTCTAGGCAGAAAAGGATAAAGTAGTAAATATCCTTATCTTCTCCCTAGTATTAATATATTAGTAATATTACTTTAAGCACCTATTTATTATAAAGGAAGGTATTTAGCCCTATTTTCTCTATTTAAAGCTATATTAAGACTGTAAATTTATACTTTAGTAGGCTATTATAAAGCCTTACTATTTTTTTTATATTTTTAAAGTTAAGTTCCTTATTTATTACTATTACTTTTACTTATTTTCTTCTTACTTAAGCCTTATACCTTTATTATATTTACTATTTTTCCTACTCTCTTTCTAATTCTTATTTAGCTATAAGCTACTAGAGAGGGGGGGGGGCATTAGGAAACGCCTTATAGTAATTATATTAGTAGCCTTATTCTTAGTATTATAGCTATAATGCTATTAAATTATATGCTTATTATATTTTCTTACTTATACTACTATCCTTAAGTCTTTAGTAAAATTATTACTTAATATAATTAAGGTATAGGTTTACTAGTAGTACTATTACTTTTATCTTTAAAAGTGTTATTAGCATTACCTTATATACTCTTATAACCCGCCTTAAGTATTTATTTTATTCCCTTATAAATACCTTTACTACCCCTTATACTACCCCTTTTAACTTACTATAGGTATAGTATATCCTAGCTTTATAAGCTATTATGCTTTTTATTACTTATATATAAAGGGATCTTATATACTTTAGTTAGTATCCCTATATAAATATAGCTAGTACTATAAGTACTAACCTTTATTATAATAATTTAATATTTACCTTTTTTATATAAGTTAACTAATAAATCTTCTAGTAAATCTAAACCCCTAGGAATTATACTAGTTATATTAGTTATATTATTATTCTTCTAAGTTAAATTATTATTATAATTACCTGCCTTTTTCTTATAAAGTATATTAACTTACTCTTTCCTAGGTTAAACCTTAGCTTATACTCCTTTAACTACTCCTTATATATCCTTTAGGCTCTTTTTAGTTATACTTTAGTTTTCTTTACTGTTTTTCTATATATTATAATATTTATATTATTTAAGAACCCTAATATTAATATTAATTCTACTACTATTAGTCTTTAATATAATAGTATAATATAAAGCAGGAAGAGAATAGGAGATACTAGTAACCCTTATAGAACCCTTATAATAACTTAGATTTCCTTAGTAATATACCTATTAAATGCTAATTATATTCTTTTTTTTAATATAAAGCTCTATACTTATTTAGCTATCTACCCTAGTAGTTCTAACTCCTTTATAATATAAATTAGCTATTTATAGCTAATAGTATTAAACGCCCTAGTGATATCTAGCTATAATAATAATACTATTCCCTAGTAATACTTTGCTGTCTTTATAATCTCTTTTAGCATACTTAATATTATCTTTATTAACCTACTAGCCCTATTACTTATTTATATATTTAGTAGTATATAGCCTTTTTTTACTATAGTAGTAATCCTCCTTATAATAGCTTTTTTAATTACTTTTCTTAGTATATTTAATAGTAATATTAGCCTTTACCCCCTTAGTCTGCTTAACTTCTTAGGGGTTTTCCTAGGTTTATATAGAACTACTACCTTTACTTACTAAAAGAAGGCCAGATAGTATCCTAAACTATAATATATATTTATAAGACATATTAAATATAATATTAGGGCTGCTTTATATAGCTTAAGGAAACCTACTAACAGCTTATTTAGCCCTAAGGCTTTTTAACTTACTATATTCTTTATAACTTTTTTAATTTCCTTCTTTATAAATATAGGAACTACTTAATTATTACTATAGTATCTTATCTTTATTTTTATTTTTAAACTTAAAGCCCTAGCTACAGATAAAGGAAAAAACCTCTTTATAAATACCTTTACCTTACCCTTATATATAACCTTTACTATCTCCTCCCTACTATTATTCCTTAGCTAAGTTAATAGTAAAACCTATTATATCTTAAAAGGAAGTCTACTCTATAGCTAGGCCTAGTACTTTAGGGTTTAAAGGCTCCCTTTTAAACTAAATAACTTATTAACTACTTATTACTAATTACTTCTCTTCTCCTTTAAGATAATATAATCCTGTTTTTTTATTGCTTTTATTAAGGCCTGCTATAATTCCTATATTTATTATTACTACTACTACTTATTAGTATATCTTACCTTTACTATTATATCTTTTACCCTTTTATTCTACTAAGGCTATAGTTTACTATACTCTTAAGGTTATTTAGGTGCTATTATATTAGTTATTTTTATAAGCTATTAGGTAAGCTATTATGTATAGTTATTAATTTCTTACTAGTTATATAGCAGGAGCTTTAATCCCTCCTTTCTAAGTCTATTTAAAGCCTTTACTATAATAAAGTTTTTATTTACTATTTTTTAACTCTAAACTAACCCTAGGCTATTACTTAATTTCTTATTTATTTTAATACTAATAAGCTAAGGTATATAGTTAGATTTAGTGATTTTTACTAGCTTAATAAATTTAATACTAATATTATAAGTAGTTTATATATAGTTAATAGTACTATCCCTACTATTATATTTTCTCCTTATTACTTTCCTAAATAGTATAACTAGGCTAAGTTATTATCTTATTATAAATTCTAATATTTTATTATACCCTTAAAAGGTTTAGCTAAATTTATCTTATAAGGGGTAGTATTAGTTAAAGTTCCTTATAAATATACTCTAGCCCTTTACCTAGGTATCAGTAAAGTATTATAAAGGTATTTATTACTTTCTTTTATAAGCTAAGAAATAAATATTATATACCTTTACTTTATATAGCTTAATACTATATTAATTCTTCTCTTTCCTTATAATTTAAAGTTCTATCTTAACCCTTTAATATATATAAATTACTATTTTTCTACTATATATTACTAATATATAGTGCCTTTAAGATAGATTTAATAGTATATTATTATAATCTCTTAGTTTCTAAATAGCTATTACCTTAGGGCTAATGCTATGCCTTAATACTAAATATACTAAATTACTTTTCTTTTGTATATTTTAGTATATAACCTTAATTATATACTTTATTATATACTTTAAAGTACTCTAGTTAGGCTAGCCCTAGTATTATTTTACCCTTTAGTTAGTTATAAAAAGGCTAGTATTATACCTTCTTTTACTAGTCTTTATAATTCTAATTATAGCTTATAAGTTTATTTTATAAATAGGCCCCTTAAGTATATACTCTTTCTTCTTAGCTACTTTTTTATTAGTTCTTTAGTTTTTTCTTTATAATAACCCTTACTTATAATAGCTATTATAACCTTTAACTAATAGCTATAAAAGAATAGCAGCCTTATAATATAAGCCTTCCTAGCCTATTACTATTTATTATTACTTACTAAATATAGCTAAGACTATATTAAATATACCTTTATATAATTTAGATATTTCTCTTATATCTTACTTATTAATATTAAGTAAGTTCTCCTTTTCTTAAGGTATTTTTTAGTAGTATACTTATTATATCTTACTTTCTTTTTATAGTACTTAGTAATATATTTAATCTTATAGTACTTAGTAATATATTTAATCTTATAGTAGTTATAATATTTGTCGG
>AFQZ01000138.1:0-75372 GCA_000222935.2 Aciculosporium take MAFF-241224 | reverse complement strand
AACTGCAATACTAATAAAACCACATAAAAGCAGGTATTTCTCGTGGATTTATAATATACTATGGAAACGTTTTACGGTATCCTTCTAGATACTAAAGCAGCCGGAATTTCAACTGCTAGCTAAGGTTAAGTCAAAGCCTTAATACGCCTTATAACAGACCTTATAATTAAGCCTTCTTCTAACTAAAGAACTATCAACTTTAGTGCCGGAAGTGTGACCTTAAATGGCATTTTAAAGCTTCCCACAATCTTTAGTATGATTTCTTTCTATGTTCTTAATAGTGCTATGCCTTTCCTATATTCTATTATGGATATGAATAAAATAGGTGTTAAGCTTAATAATCTTAAGAACCTTCTTATTTAAGGAGAAAAGAAAGTACCCATTATTAGAAAATAGGGATATCCTTAGTGGACAATTAGTTCCCAAGAACCTGCCGTCTTTATGCTCTTAGAAGCAGAAATTTGCTAACTTTATTATCGATTTAGCCACCCTTTAATCAACCAACTGCACAACCTTCTCGCTAAGGCCGGTGAAGATTTCAACAGAGCTGACATAGGAAAGATAACCACGCCTGGAGAACCATTTGAACTCTCTGACAAGGCCGAGATTAACGCTCTACTAGCGAGAAATATGTTTGAATTTGTTTAATTTAACCCTTAAAAGCATAGAAATAAGAGACTCTTTAGTTTACAAATAGTGTATAAGATTAAGGGCAAAGCAACTAATTCCCTATACAAAAAATCGCGATGTGTCATTTAAGGCTATAGCGACCATGGGAAAGAGGTTATTCTTATGCAGTCCCTAACGATTTAAAGAGCTAGCCAGAGGCTTATTATTGCTCTTGCTCTATTACTAAAAAGAAAAGGCATTACGGCTTAGTTAAGGGATATTACCTAAGCATACATACAATTACAGACAAAGCTTAATTGCACGATTCTTACAAAGCTTCTAGCATAAATTGCATACCTCTACCCGCCAGATGTCATTATAGTTGTAATAAAGCCGCTATACAAAATAACAAAAGCAGGCACGTATTAGTGGTTAACGTATTTTAATTATTATTGCTAAAAACTCTAGATAATTACTTCCACCTACGACCTATGTCTACTTATTTCTTTAAAGGAAAGCTCTTGTTTTAGACTTATTAGAATGCAGACTAATAACACGTTAGGCCTTAGTGATACTAAATTCTTCAATTATAAAGAAGTTAAATTAAAAAATGCCGGATTTCTTATAAAGCCAAAGCAACGCCTAGAGAAATCAATACCGTTAATGTTTAATGGTTACATTTTAAGCGAAGCTAATAATAACATCTTCTTCCTATAATAAAAGGCATAAGGAAAGAAGTTATTAGAAGTTAACTAGAATAATTAAGCTTAATATGTTAAGCAGAGGGCTCGAGGTGTATATATTACTCTTATCTGCCAACCCGAAGCCTCTTACAATCTTTCTGTTACTGCTTAAAGTTAATAACTAAAACCTAATAATATAACAAAGCTTAATAAGAGGCTTAAGTGGCAAATTAATAATTAGACTTGTGGACTTTGCTACATACCTCTCTTACTAAAAAATGCCTCTCTCTATGTTTTTATCGATGGCTCCTTTACTAATAACAAAGACCTTAGCTTGTAAATCAGCTACATAATTATTCTCAGGAATAAGGAAAGAAACGTTAATACCTCTGAATTTACGCTTATAGGCAACATCGTAACCTATAGCTCTATGAAATCTAAAAGAGTCACAAGGAGCGCCTTAGCATTAAAGCTGTACAGAATGGTCCAAGGAGTCGATATTGCTTACGTAATAAGTACAACTTTAAGGATTATTACCGATTAATTAAATAAGCTAAACATTCTAATCGTAATATATACTAACTTTTTTTTATTATATAAGTGTATTATTAAGTTAGGCACTACAAAGGAGAAAAGGCTTATAATTAATATTATAGCACTATAACAGTTATACGAGCGAAGGGAAATCGCGGAAATCCAATGGATAAATAGCTATAATAACCTTGCTAATGTAATAATAAAGGCTTCCCTAAATAGAAGCCTTAAGACCTTTATAACTAAGAATAAGGCTTAGATTTAAGTGGAAGGTTAGGTAAAGAGACCGGTATTAAGCGTTAAAGCTAAAGCTGCTTAAGCGTGCAATAAAGAGTTTAAATTCAATAAATCTAAACGCGATTAATTAAGGGACTTTAAGGATGCTCTAGACTAGGGAAAAGTTATTTATTTAGTGTTTTAGAGCGATTTCTCTTTTTTAATAAAAAGAGAGTTTGTAAGTGTTGGAATTGCTTGTCTTAAGGATGGAAGGGATACACAATAGTAACCGGAAATTGTGGGTCATATGCACGATGTACATGCCCTAATTAGCTGGATTACTATGTTATGTAACCTAGGGCAGTACTATAGCTATAATACCACACTTCTGTATTGTCCCCCTCTTTTCCCTTTAGATAATTACAAGAATATAGACATTAGACCTTTGTTACCCCCCGTTATTGCTGCAGCAATCACACCCTGTGAAACCAGCAATAAGAAAAACTAAATTAAATATTTAATATAAAAAAGCCTTTTAGCTTATAAACTTAAAGTAAATAATACCTTTATTAGAAATAATTAAGATAAATAGTGTTTTATTTATTAATACCTATTAAATTAGGTTTAGGCTTAGGTTTTACTTTTTTTTAAAGTAAGAAAATCTATTAATTATATTTTAAAGGAGTTTTTAGTATATTTTAATACTTTATTTCTAGATTTTTATTAAGAGGAATATACTATTATTAAACTAAATTAAATTAAATAATAACCTAAAGAAAAATTTAATAATTTTTTTATTTACTTTAAGTAAAAGCTAGTTTTAATAAAAGGATATTATTAGGTAAAATTTATTAAACTATTTAAACTATATATAGCTTTAAATAAAAAAATATAAAATTATTATATAAAATATAATATCCCTTATATAAATTACTTTTAAGTAATAAAAAGGTTATAAAGTATTACTTTTAATTTTAAATCTTATAAAATAAAAAAATACTTAAAGGCTTAATATTATATAATAACTAAATCCCCTTTAGCTATATTCTAAAATAAGGAAAGTAATATAAAAATAATAAGTATAAATATTATATTTTTCTTTAAGTAGTAAAAAATATATATTAAGTAGATTTTAATAAAGAAGATATAATCTTAATATAATAATAAATAATACTTATACTATAAAGTTATTAAATATTAATTAAAAGCATATTATTTTCTCCTTATATATTCTTTAAAAACTAATATATATATAGTTAATATAACTATACTCTAAATTAGGTTTAAAGTTAAAAATAACTTAAAAAAAAATAGCTTTTAAGCTTAAGGCTTAGTAAAGGGAAGGAAAATAATAATTAGCTATTATAATTATTATAAAAGGTATATAAATAAATAAAAAAGAAAATAAACTCTAATTCTTTTTTACTATTAGTTTTATTTAATAAAATAGCTTTTATTAATATATAAGTAAATAGTAAGTATAATAATTATATTACTATAAGTAAATCTTTTATATAAAGCATAGGATTTCTTATATTCTTATTAGCCTAACCTTAAATAATTTAAATAGCTATTTTTATTAAAAAGTAAGGCTAAAATAGCTATTACTAAGGCTTAATTATAATATCTAGGTTTACTTAGTTTACTATTAATATAAATAAATAAAGTTTTTTAGTTTTAATATATATAATCTTAAGTCTTACTTAGTTATATATCTTAAGAACCCTATAGTTAAAGTAATATAATATTATAATTTATATAGCCTAGGAGTTACTTATAGTTTATTTTTTAAAAAACCTTTAAATATAAGTAATATTTACTAAAAAGATAATAACTTTAATAATTATAGTATTAGGTTTAGTATATATAAAGATAGTATAATAAGTAGTAGTAAAAAAAGAAAAAGATATATAATTTTTAGCTACTAGCTTATAAAATATAACCTTAATATTTAATATTTTTATACTTAAACTAGACCTATTTAAAATGCTTTTAGACTACTTACTAGAAGAGCTCTAGGATTTTAAAAACTTATTTAATAAAAAGAAAGTAAATATATTACTATTATATAAAAAAACTACAGACTATTATATTTAACTATAAAAAAACCCTAATAATATAAACCCTAAGCTTCCTTAGGCTTTTTTATATAATAAACCTTAGGAGTAGCTCTTAAAAATATAAAAGTAAATTATAAATCTTATAAATAAAGGTTAAATATAAGCTAGTTTTTTATTAGCTAGGGCTTTAGTATTACTTATTAAGAAGATAGGAGGGGGTTAGTAATTTTATATAAACTATTAAGCATTAAATAAAGTTATAGCTTAAAATAAATATTCCCTTCCTTTAATTAAAAAGATTCTTTATTTTTTAGCTAAGGTAAGATACTTTACTAAGCTTAATATTTATATAGCCTTTTATAAGCTATAAATTACTAAAAAGAATAAGTAATTAATAGTATTTTAAATATAATTTAAACTCTTTAAGTAGCTAGTTTACCTTTTTAGTTAAGTAAGAGTGCTTACTACTTTTTCATAATATATTAATAATACCTTAGAGAATATATTAAAATACTTTATAATAGCTTATTTAAATAATATTCTTATTTATACTAAGGGTTTTAAAAAAGACTATATAGTAAAAGTATAAGAGGTCTTATAATAACTAAAATATACTAAGCTATACTTAAATATTAATAAGTATATATTTATAGTTATAAAAGTAAAGTACTTAAGATTTATTATAAAAGCTAGAAAGGCTATTTACTTTAACCTAAAAAAGATTATAGCTATTTAAGATTAAGAATTCCTTTAAATAGTTTATAAGGTATAAAGCTTTTTAAGCTTTATAAATTTTTATTAGAAGTTTATTAATAACTTCTTAGACCTTATAAGCCCTTTAACTAACCTTACTAAAAAGGCTACTAGGTTTTACTAGTTCTTAAAATATAAAAAGGCATTTTAAGTACTTAAAGCTACCTTTATTTTATTTTTAATTCTTATATAATAGGATTTTAACTTAAAAATATAAGTAAAGGCTAACTCCTTTAATAAAGCTATAAATAAATACCTTTTTTAATATAATTTAAAGGGAATATAAAGGCTAGTATTATTATTATTATTATTCATGTACGCTAGGTAGCTAGAGCCACTAACTAGTTCATCAACTAACTTCTTAATATAGGAAAAACCCTAAGATAGGGGAGAAAACCTATATTCTTCTATATAGCTCCCGCTAAGCCTTTAATATAAAGTCTTTATTGTTTCTAACTATTAGTATAAGATATCTGCCAGTTCCCTAGAACTGCAGACAATAACAGAAGTATAGTTATGCTTTATATAAAAGGTTAGTATGTTAGTAAAAACCCCCTATAAGCACCTCCCCTCCTAGTCCGGCTCTTCCTTCTCTATCCTATTGTTTCTATTGCCTCTAGTCCCTTTTTCAGCCTTATTATTATATATCTACCATGCCTTACCAAGCTCCTCCGCTAACCTATACTACTAAAGTCACCTAGTTAAAAGCACCTACTTTATAATATTTAGTGCTAGCTTCTTATTATTAAGCACTGCCCTAAGTTCCCATAGATCTCTTATTATAAGCACCGCTAGAATCAGTCTTAAATGGTTATATTTTAGGCATAACAGGATAAGGTGGTAAATATCCTTATCTCCTCCCTAGTATTAGCATATTAGTAAAGTTACCTTAGGCACCTGTCTATTATAAAGGAAGGCATTTAGCCCTATTTTTTCTGTTTAAAGCTAAACTAAGGCCGTAGATTCATACTTAAGCAGGCTATTATAAAGCTTTACTATCTTTTTTATACTCTTAAAGTTAGGTTCCTTATTTATTACTATTACTTTTGCCTGTCCTCTTCTCACTTAAGCCTTATACCTCTGCTAGATTTACTATTTTTCCCACTCCCTCTCTAATTCCTATCTAGCTATAAGGCTGCTAGGGAGGGGGGGGGGGGCATTAAGAAACGCCTTATAGCGGTTACGTCAGCGGCCTCTTCCTTGGCATTATAGCTGTAATGCTATTAAATTACAGGCCTGCTATATCTTCTTGCCTATGCTACTATCCTTAAGTCTTTAGTAGAATTATTATTTAACGTAATTAAGATACAGATCTACTAGCAGTACTGCTGCTTCTGTCTCTAAGAGTATTACTAGCATTGCCTTATATGCCCCTATAACCCGCCTTAAGCATTTATTCTATTCCCTTATAAATGCCTTTGCTACCCCCTATACTACCCCTTCTGGCTTGCTGCGGGTGTAGTATATCCCAGCTTTATAGGCTATTATGCTTTTTATTACTTATATATAAAGGGATCTTGCATACTTTAGTTAGCATCCCCACGTAAACACAGCCAGCGCTATAAGCACTAATTTCTGCTATAACAATTTAGTATTCACCTTCTCTATATAAGTTAACTAATAAAGCTTCTAGTAAATCCAAACCCCTAGGAATTGCACTAATTATATTAGTTATATTATTACTCTTCTAAGTTAGATTATCGTTATAATCGCCTGCCTCTTCCTTATAAAGTATATTAGCTTGCTCTTTCCTAGGTTAAACCTTAGCTTATACTCCTTTAACTACTCCTTATATATTCTCCAGGCTCTTTCTAGTTATACTTTTGTCTTCTCTGCTGTTTTTTTATATACTATAATGTTTATATTATCTAAGAACCCTAATATTAACATTAATTCTGCCACTGCTAGTCTGCAATATAGTAGTATAATATAGAGCAGGAAAAGGATAGAAAACGCTAGCAACCCTTGCAAAACCCCTGCAATAACTTGGATTTCCTTAGTAATACATCCGTTAAACGCTAATTATACTCTTCTTTCTAACATAAAGCCCTATGCCTATCTAGCCATCTACCCTAGCAGTCCTAACTCCTTTATAGTGTAAATTAATTATTTATAGCTAATAGTATTAAACGCCCTAGTAATATCTAGCTATAGTAATAATACTATTCCCTAGTAATACCATGCCGTTCTTATAACCTCTTTTAGCATGCTTAGTACTATCTTTATTAATCTGCCAGCCCTATTGCCTATTTGCATGTCTAATAGTATATAGCCTTCCTTTACTATAATAGTAATCCTCCTTATAATAGCTCCCTTAATTACTTTACTTATTATATTTAATAGTAATATTGGCCTCTACCCCCCCGGTCTACCTAACTCCTTAGGGGACTTCCTAGGTTTATATAGAACTACTACCTTTGCTTATTAGAAGGAGGCCGGATAATATTCTAAGCTATAGCAAGCATTTATAAGGCGTGTTAAACATGATATTAGGGCCACTCTGCATAGCTTAAGGAAACCTATTAGTAGCTTATCTGGTCCTAGGGCTTTTTAACTTGCTATATTCTTTATAACCTCTTTAATTTTCTCCTTTATAAACACAGGAACTACCTAATTATTATTATAGTATCTTATCCCCTCCTCTGCCTTTAGACCTAAAGCCCTAGCTATAGATAGAGGGAAGAACCTCTCTATAAATGCCCTTGCCTTACCCTTATATATAACCTCTACTATCTCCTCCCTGCCATTATCTCCTAGCTAGGTTAGTAGTAGGACCTGTTGTCTTTTAGGAGGAAGTTTACTCTATAGCCGGGCCTAACACTCTAGGGTCTAAAGACTCCCTTTAAACCTAAATAACTTACTAACTGCCTATTGCTAGCTACTTCTCTTCTCCTTTAAGATAATATAATCCTGTTTTTTTATAGCTTCTATTAAGGCCTGCTATGCTTCCTATATTTATTATTACTACTACTGCCTATTAGCATGTCTTACCTTTACTATTACATCCCTTACCCTTTTATTCTACTAAAGCTATAGTTTGCTACGCCCTTAAGGTCACTTAGGTGCTACTATATTAGCTATCTCCATAAGCTATTAGGTAAGCCACTACGCATAGTTATTAATTTCTTGCCAGTTATATAGCAGAAGCTCTAACCCCTTCTTTCTAAGCCTGTTTAAAGCCTCTACTATAATAAGGTTCTTGTTTGCTATCCTTTAACCCCAGACTAACCCTAGGCTATTACTTAATTCCTTATTTATCCTAATGCTAATAAGCTAGGGCATATGGTTAGATCTGGCGATTTTTACTAGCCTAATGAATTTAATACTAACGTTATAGGTAGTCCATGTATAGTTAATAATACTATTCCTGCTGCCATGTTCTCTCCTTATTACTTCCCTAAATAGCATAGCTAGGCCAAGTTGCTACCTCATTATAAATTCTAATATCTTATTATACCCTAGAGATGTTTAGCTGAATTTATTCTATAAGGAGTAATATTAGTTAAAGTCCCCTATAAACATACTCTAGCCCTTTGCCTAGGTATTAGCAAAGTATTATAAAGGCATCTGCTACTCTCTTTTATAAGCCAGGGAATAAATATTATATATCTTTACTTTACATAGCTTAACACTATACTAATCCTCCTTCCTCCCTATAGTCTAAAGTCCTATCTTAACCTTTTAGTATATATAAATTGCTATTCTTCTGCTATATATTGCTAATATATAATATCCCTAAGATAGATTTAGCAGTATACTATTATAGCCTCCTGGTTCCTAGATAGCTATTACCTTAGGGCTAACATTATGCCCTAACACTAGATATACTAGATTGCTTTTCTTCTATATATTTTAGTACATAACCTTAATTATATACTTTATTATATGCTTTAGAGCACCCTGGTTAGGCTGGCTTTGGTATTGTTTAGCCCTCTAGTTAGCTATAGAAAGGCTAGTATTATGCCTTTCTCTACTAGTCTCTATTGTCCTAATCTTAGCTTATAGGTTTATCTTATAAAAGGGCCCCTTAGTTATATGCTCCTTCCTCTTAGCTGCCTCTTTATTAGTCCCTTAGTTTTTTCTCCCTAATAACCCTTACCTGTAGTAGCTATTACAACCTCTAACTAATAGTTACAGAAGAACAGCAGCCTTATAGTATAAGCCTTCCTAGCCTACTGCTATCTCTTATTACTTGCTAAGTATAGTTAAGACTATACTAGATATGCCCCTGTATAATTTAGGCATCTCTCCTATACCTTACCTATTAACATTAGGTAAGTTCTCTCTCCCTTAGGGTGTTTTTTAGCAGTATACCTACTACATCTTACTTTCTCCTTATAGTATCTAGTAATATATCTAATCTTATAATAGTTATAATATTACTTTAGGTAGATTATCTTATTATATAGCTTAGCATTAAAAATCTCTACTTAGTATACTATTCCCCTATAGCATAGTTGGTTCGCTGCCTTAGTGCCCTTAATACTAACCACTAATAGTGTCCTTATTATTATTCCTCTTAGCTTTTATACTATTATCTTTACTATATTTAATCTATTCTCCTTTTTAATATTCTTTTTTATATTCTTAATCATAATATGGTTTGTTAATTATATTAGGAATCCCTTAATAATTACACTAAATATCTTCCTGTTTACTTCTGCCTTAAGTCTAAAGGTAACTCCCACCTAGGCCGTGTTTTCCTTTTATTTCCTCCCTGCTTTTATAAACATAATAACTATATCTCTACTCTATAATTAATATGCTACTACTACCTTCTTTATGCTAATAGTGCTGTTTACTGCCTTTATAATCTCTCCTAGTAATCTGTTTTTAACTATCTTGCTAATAGTGCTTTCCTTTACTAGTGCTTCCTAGTAATAGCAGGCTAGTATTGCCATACCCTTTATTTAGGCTAAAAGTATTATTATATTCTGCCCTATAACTCTATAAGCTATAATATTTACCTAAGTCCTCCTAACTACTAATCTAGTCCTATAAACAGCCTTTATTACCTCCTTAACTGCCTTCTTAACTATAGTTTTTACTCTGCTACTAACTGCTTTTATAATTAAGGCCTATAGGCCTCCTGTGTTAGTTCTTGCTCGGGCTATCTCCCCTCCTGTATCTATAGTAATTTATATAAAATTTCTAATAAAAGCCTATACTTTTATTATTTCTACCTTTAGGATAACTTTTATTATTAATTCCTTTAATAATTTTATTTTATTCTTTAGTTTTTCTTATACTACTATTACTCTAGAATTCTCTCCTTAATATTATATTTCTTCCTAAGTAGTGCCTTATCTTTTATTAATCGCGGATTTATATAAAAATTTATTAATTATTATACCCCTTATACTACTTACTCCCTTTATATAATACGCTATTACTAGGGAGGGTAATTAATAATAAGGAATCTGATTCTATGCTTTTTTTTTGTTTTAGGCGTAATACCGCGTCGTATCCGCGGTGTTCCGTTCCTTTTCTATAAAGGCTAGTAGTATACTACTTAGTATAGCTAATAGCTATATAGTAAAATTATATAATTTATAATAAGAAGCTCTTTAGTATTATTTCCTATTTAAAGACATAGTTAGCTAAGCTAAGAAGCATAGCCTAGCTATTTATAATCCTTATAAATTATAAAAACCTAAAGTATTTTATAGCCCCTTAAGAGATATTTAAAAAATAAGTAAGATAAATAGAAATATTATTTCTTTTTAACTATTACTTATACTATTACCTAGGTATATAAGCAGGTTATTAAAATGCTTTATTTTAATAGGACTAAGATTAAAGAAAAAGAGAATAGCTAGTAGGTTATATATTTTGCTTAATTTAGGAAATATTAAAGATAGTTTAAGAGTTAAAAGCTAATACTATAAACCTAGTTAGAGTATAAATAATAAGTAAACTAAAAGAGAGTAAGAACTAAAATAAGGATAACCTAAATAATTTAAATATAATAGTAGGTTTTAATTTAGAGGTTTTAAGTTCTTTTTTACTAAGCTTTAATTTATTTTAAAATAAATAGCTTTAAGATTTATAAGACTAAGGGGTTACTAATAATAATCTATACTAAATCTAACTAAAAGTAATACTAATAGTAAAGTAAAAGTTTTTTATATTTATAGAAACCTACTTATAAATAATAAACTATACTTTAAATATATAAAAAGTACTATAATTTTAGGGATAGCTTTAAGTACCTTATTATAAGCCTCTTACTATCTTACTTATATAATAGGTTTATAACTTACTTATATTAAGCTACTTAAAGTAAAATACTACTTTTTAAGCACTATATAGGGATTATTATTAGAATAAAATATTAAAGGATATAGTATAATATATATAAAAAAACTATTACTTTAGTAGGTATAAGAGCTAATAACTTTATTAGGGTTTATTAAAGCTTATACTAGCTATAAATTATTATTAGTTATAAATCTTAGTAGATTTTATAATAAAACTTTTAGTATATAATAAGGTATTACTATGCTTTTTAATAGTTATTATAAACTATCTCTTAAAGTATATATAACTAAAGGTAATAATAAGTATAGTAGTTAAAGCATATATAAAATAGTTTAAATATTACTAGTAGTGTTTTTATAAATTCCTTTATTAGATTATTTCTTACTATAATTTAGACTAGCTTAGTTGCTTTTAGACTATACTTTATAAGCAAGTAGGTAACAAGTAACTATTATTTATATCTTATTATTCTTAAATAGATAATAGTATAAAATAGGTAAACTAAGAGGTATAAGTAGTCTTATAAGTAGTTATTACCTTTTTATAATATAATTAGGCTAACTATTTACTAGCTTATTAAATAGCGCTTAATAACTAAACCTTTATAGTAATTAGTATAAGTACAAACTAGGCACTAAAGGGCTTTAATATTAAATTGGTTTAGTATATACTAAATAAGACTAAAAGCCTAACCTTACTTAAGGGAAAAGCTATATTATTCTTAAAATATATTTAGAAGGAAATAGTAATAATATAAGCTGTAATTAATTTTATATAATAATATTAGCAGGATATAGTAAATGTTTCTTAGTATTTAGTAGAATATTACTTGTTAGTAACGCATAGGTTACTATCCAGTGCAGCTGAAACGAAGTAGTAAGGGGGGGGGTAATCCAATTTAATTTATTATATCTTCTAAGAGGGAAAAGAAGCAAGCTACAATGCAGAGGTATAGTGTTATAGCCACAGTATAGCCCCAGGTCACATAACTTATAACTCAGCTAATTAGGGTGTGTGCATTTTATATGTAACCTATAATTCCTGGTTAATGTAGCATATCCCTTTTATTATTTATATAAGCGATTCTAACACTTGCAAATTCTCTCTTTATTAAAGAAGAGGAATCACTCCGAAAAAATACATAAAACGCCCTAATAATTAAATATTAATAAACAAGTAATAAAGCAAAAAACATCCTTTAAATAAATAACTTTTGTTAGTTTAGGCCGAATAGTTATAAGGGTAAAGAGTGTTATAGGGGGAGGGGGCTAAAGAGTATAATTCCTGCGTTTAATCCTACCAAATTAGGCGCTTATAATCGCGTTTAAATTCATTGAATTTAAGCTCTTTATTAGGCACTTAATTTGTCGTTGACTTTAGTAAGAAATTGGGACTTTTCTATTCTTTAGCGGCTCTGGCAGCGGCTCTTGCAGCAATTCTTATAACAGGTCTTTTAACCTATCCTTTTACATAGATTTAGGCTTTATTCTTTATTATAAAGGTCTTAAGAGCTTTGTTTGGTAAAGCTTTTATTATTGTATTTACAGGATTATTATTACTATTAATCCATTATATCTTAGTTACTTCCCTCCTCTTATATAACTGCCTTAAAGCTATAATATTAATCATTAGCCTCTTTTCCTTTATTATTCCTAGCTTAATAATATATTTATATAGTAAGAAAGAGTTAGTATATATAATTATCAGGATCCTTGGCTTATTAATTTAGTTAGTAATAATATTTAAAGTAGTGCTTATTATATAGGCAATATTAACACCTTAAACCATTTTATATAGCTTAGAAGCTAAGGCACTCCTTATAACTCTCTTAGATTTAGTTAATCTATATATTATAATATTTTCTCTAAGGGTAAATTTAAAGGTATTATTATCCTTCCTTTTATTGCCTAGGATGATTACATAGCCTAGTTAAGAGCTAAGGTCTTTATTATTTATAAAAAAACCATCTATAAAGACATAAAAAGCAGCGTTTTCTAGTAAGAGAGGCATATATTAAAGTCCATAGTCTTAATTATTAATTTACTATTAAAGTCTTTTATTAAGCCTTAAAACATTATTAGATTCTGGTTATTAAACCTAGGCAGTAACAGAAAGATCATAAGATACTTTAGGTTAACATATTAGAGCAATGTACGCTCCTTATGCTCACTGTTTAACATATTTCGCTTAGTTAGTCAGGTTATTAACTTTTAACAGCTTCTTTTCTTATGCCTTTTATTATAAAAAAAAGGTTTTATTATTAGCTTTGCTTAAGATACAACCATTAAACATTAATAGTATTAAAATTGTTAACTTCTCTTTTAGCTTTATAAGGAATTTAGCATTCTTTAACTCAGCCTCTTTATAATTAAAAAATTTAGCATTACTAAGTCCTAAAGTATTATTAGTTTGCATTCTAATAATTTTAAAATACAAGCTCTTGCTAGAAGAGATAAGGAGATAAGGGTTATATATAGAGGTTATTATCTATAGTTTCTAATAATAATAATTAAAATATATTAACTACTAATGTATACTAGCCTTTGCTATTCCGTATAACGGCTTAATTATAACTATAATAACGTCCGGCAGGTAAAGATATGCAATTTGCATAGGAAGCTTTATAAGAATTATGTAATTAAACTTTGTCTGTAACTGTATGTATGCTTAGGTAATATCCCTTAGCTAAACCATAATGCCTTCCTTTTTTAATAAGGGAGCAAGGGTAATAATAAGCCTTTAACTAGCTCTTTAAATTATTAGGGACTGCATAAGAATAACCTCTTTCCTACGGTTGCTATGGCCTTAAATAATATATTATGACTTTTTATATAGGGAGTTAGTTGCCTTGCCTTTAACTTCTCTTACTATTTATAAGCTAAAAAGTCTTTTGCCTCCATGCCTTTATAGGTTAAATTTTATAAATTTAAATATATTCCTTACTAGTAAAGCCTTAATTTCTACTTTATTAGAGAGTTTAAAAGGCGCTCTAGGTGTATTTATTTTTCCTTGTGTATAAAGGTTAATTATAAGTTAAAAATCAGCCTTTTCTTTCTTAGTAAGAAAAGCCTCTGCTTAAGGGTATTTCTAGGGTCTTCCACGTCCTCTTTATAGCAGAGTTATTAGGTTATTAGGGGGGTTTTTATAATTTTCATTACCTTAAACCGGGTCTTTCTTATAAGAAGATTCCACCTCTAGTAAGGTTATATATGGTTTAATAACCATAAACTGAAATTTTATAGGGCTATAAGGCATCTTGATAATACAAGTTTCTTCTTTTATTAAGAGAAGCTTATAAGGGCTAGTTTATCCGCCTTTTTTATAATAAACTTATATATTAGAATTTAAGGGAAGAGTATATATAGGCAGGGTTATTAGGCCGTTATAGGTATTAAGAGCATTATAGACTTAGCGCCTTATAAGACTATGCCTTACTTTATTTATTACTTTTTAAAGTATCTTAGCTCTTTAGGTAACTATAAAGCTTAAGGGGGAATTATTTATTATCCTTAGATAGGTTCTAAAGACTAAGAGGGTAGGGATAATGCTATTTAGACTAGTAGAGTTATTAACTGCTTTAATAGCCATTTAAAGTATTTACTCTTTTAAAAAAAAACCATCAGCTTTAGTCTTAATAATATTATATACTCTGCAAAAAGGGGCATAATATTACTTGAGTTTTCTAATGCTATTGTAAGCCTTAACAGGGACTTTGTTAATATTAATTAATAGTAGTTAAGCTAAATACCTAAATTTACTAAAAGTAAAATTCCTTTTAGCATTATAGACTATTCAGTTTAGGGGTCTAAGATATATATTAATATAGCACTTTTTAAGGGCATTTTAGATATCTTAAGCTTTTTATTATTAGGGTCTAAGAAAGCAGGCAGCTTAAAATAATATTACTGAATTTATAATGTGTAGGACTAGCTTCTTATTAATTTATATAATGTTAATAAGGACCTTATAGTTAAATTTAAAATTGTCTTTAAGAGTGAACTTAAATCTACTTAGAGCTTTTGCGTTTATTTAGCATTAATAGCAAGCATATGTAATTATTCCTATATTAGCCTTATTAAATTCTTTACCAGCCCTGGCAAGAAGGTTATTTAATTAGTTAATTAACAGATAACTAAATCAGCAATAAAGTTAACAAATTTGGGTTTTAAAAAGCATAAAAATGGCAGGTTCTTGCAAACTAGCTGTTTACTAAGGATGTCCTTATTTTCTAATAATAGGTACTTTTTTATTTCCTTAGATTAAAAGATTCTTAAGATTATTAAGTTTAACACTTATTTTATCTATATCTATAATAGAATATAAAAACAGTATAGCACTATTAAGCATATAAAAAGATATTATACTAAAA
Organism: Aciculosporium take MAFF-241224; assembly: GCA_000222935.2. Taxonomy (NCBI): domain Eukaryota; kingdom Fungi; phylum Ascomycota; class Sordariomycetes; order Hypocreales; family Clavicipitaceae; genus Aciculosporium; species Aciculosporium take. The sequence continues at coordinate 59,887 of AFQZ01000138.1, read as the reverse complement.
ATCATTAGAAGCTTTAAAATACTAGTTAAAGTTGTAGTACTAGCTTTAAAGGTAATAGTCCTTTAGTTAGAAGAATGCTTAATTATAAGGTTCTTTATAATCTTTATCAGAGCGTTAACTTAGCCTTAGCTAGTAGTTAAAATTCTTAATGCTCTTATATCCAGGAGTATACTATAGAATATATCCGCTATATATCTTGTATTTATAAGGTACATGTGTTATTAAGGTTGTTTATTAGTATTACGGTTATAGGGGTCCTTAAGAAATAAAGTATATTTAAAAGCATTATTCTATAAGAAGTTTATAGTTAATGCTAAAAAAAGTAAGGGATTTAGTGCTTATATAAAGAATACTATAAAGGAAAGAGTATTATAAGCCTCTTTATTATCTGGTTTCTCTTTTTTATTAATAGTAAGAAAAGCAGCATTCTAAGCAGCTTTTTTATGTTTGTCCTTACTGCTATTATTAGTAGTAGTAAGTTAGGCTATTTTGCCTTTATAGGCCTGTAGAAATGCATAGTATTAGCATTTAAAAGGTGGTTTTTAGTGTTTTTTATTATTTTACTAAGTTATTCTTGCTTTCTTTTACTTAGAAGTAGGATAATTAGTTAACTAGCATCCTTCTTTATAGTATATAAAGCATTTCTTTAAGCTTGCTCTAGCTTAAGGTTTTTTATAATATATAGCTTATAAATATCGTTAGTCTATAAACATTACTATGTTATTGGTTTAGTCTATAGACCAGGTAATAAGGGCATTGTTGTTAGTAGTTATTAATAACTAACTTATAGAGGTTAGTGGGATATCTATTGCTAAGAGGCAATTTTAAAGATTACTAATAAATCCTTTAAAGGTTAGCACATTCCTGAATTTAGTATTATAAAAATTATTATTATTTTCTATTACTTGTTATACTTAATAAAGAAGAATTATATCTTGCTTAAGAGGGTTATAAAGGCCATTAAATATCTTTATAAGTTAGTTAAGAAGGATTTCTAAGTATTCTAATTTATTCTTTATTAGGTGCTCTATAATAATATAGCAAAGGCGTAAATTAGTAAATTGTGTTTTATAAAAGCTCTTATTCTTAGGTGTTTTAAAGTAATTCTTAATATTCTAAGTTATTTCTTTAAATAGGATTATCTTTACTTTAAAGTATTTAAGGAAGTATGTATAGGCTTTACCTTAAAGTATAATAGGAAAGGCTTTTAGGTAAAGTAAGGGGGAAACTCAACAAATTAAACAAATTTAAGGTTTAAAATACGGAACACCGCGGATACGACGCGGTATTATGCCTAAAACGAAAAAGAAGCACAGAATCGGATTTCTTATTGTTAATTACCCCCCCTAGCAATAGCATATTATATAAGGGGAGTAAGCAGCATAAGGGGTATAATAATTAATAAATTTTTACGTAGATCTGTAACTAATAAAGGACAAGGCACTACCTAGGAAGAAACGTAACATTAAGGAGAGAATCCTAGAGTAATAGCAGTGCAGGAAAAACTAAAGAATAAAATAAAATTACTAAAGAAATTAATAATAAAAGTTATTCTAAAAGTAGAAATAACAGAAGTATAAGCTTCTATCAGAACTTTTATATAAATTACTATAAATATAGAAGGGGAAATAGCCTAAGCAAGAATAGACACAGGAGGCCTACAGGCCTTAATTATAAAAGCAGTTAGCAGCAGAGTAGAAACCATAGTTAAGAAGGCGGTTAAGAAGGTAATAAAGGCTGTTTATAGGACTAGATTAGTAGTTAGGAGGACTTAAGCAAATATTATAGCTTATAGAGTTATAGGGCAGAATATAATAATACCTTTAGCCTAAATAGAGGGTATAGCAATACTAGCCCGCTATTACTAAGAAGCACTAGTAAAGAAAAGCACTATTAGCAAGGTAGTTAGAAACAGATTACTAGGAGAGATTATAAAGGCAGTAAACAGTGCTATTAGCATAAAGGAGGCAGTAGCAGCATGCTAATTATAAAGTAAAGACATAGTTATTATGTTTATAAAAGCAGGGAGGAAATAAAAGGAAAATATAGCCTAGGTAGGAGTTGCCTTTAGACCTAAGGCAGAAGTAAACAGGAAGATGTTTAGTGTAATTATTAAGGGATTCCTAATACAATTAACAAACCACATTATAATTAAGGATATAAGGAAGAACATTAAAAAGGAGAATAGATTAAATATAGTAAAGATAATAGTATAGAAGCCAAGAGGAACAGTAATAAGGGCACCATTAGTAGTTAGTATTAAGGGCACTAAGGCAGTAAACCAACTATACTATAGGGGAATAGTATACTAAGCAGAGATTTTCAACGCTAAGCTATATAACAAGATAATCCACCTAAAGCAATATTATAACTACTATAAGATTAGACATATTACCAGATACTGCAAGGAGGAAGCAAGATGCAGCAGGTATACTGCCGGAAAACACCCTAAGGGAAAGAGGACTTGCCTAACGTTAACAGGCAAGGTATAGGAGAAATACCTAAATTATACAAGGGCACATCTAGCATGGTCTTGACTATACTTAGTAAGCAATAAGAGATAGCAGCAGGCTAGGGAGGCTTATGCTATAAGGCCGCTATTCTTCCATAACTATTAGTTAGAGGTTATAATAGCTACTACAGGCAAGGGTTATTAGGGAGAAGAAACCAGGGAACTAATAGAAAGGCAGCTAAGAGGAAGGAGTATATAACTAAGGGGCCCTTCTATAAGACAAACCTACAAGCTAAGATTAGGATAATAGAGACCGGCAGAGGAAGGCACAATACTAGCCTTTTTACAGCCAACTAAAGGGCCAAACAATACCAGAGCCAGCCCAACCAGAGTGCTCTAAAGCACATAATAAAGTACATAATTAAGGTTATATACTAGAATACACAGAAGAAAAGCAATTTAGTACATCTAGCGTTAAGGCATAACGTTAGCCCTAAGGTAATAGCTATTTAGGAACTAGGAGGCTATAATAGTATACTACTAAATCCATCTTAAAGACACTATATATTAGCAATATATAGCGGAAGAATAGCAATTTATATATACTAGAAGGTTAAAACAGGACTTTAGACTATAGGAAAGGGAGAGGATTAGTATAGTATTAAGCTATATAAAGTAAAGATATATAATATCTATTCCCTAGCTTATAAAAGGGAGTAGCAGACGCCTTTATAACACTTTGCTAATACCCAGGTAAAAAGCCAAAGTGTGTTTATAAGGGACTTTAACTAACATTACCCCTTATAGGACAGATTCAGCCAAACATCTCTAGGGCATAATAAGATGTTAGAATTTATAACAAGGTAGCAACTTAGCCTAGCTACGCCGTTTAGGGAAGTAATAAGAAGAGAACATGGCAGCAGGGACAGCACTATTAACTATACATAAACCACCTATAACATTAGTATTAAATTTATTAGGCTAGTAGAAATCGCCAGATCCGACCATATGCCCCAGCTTATTAGCATTAGAACAAACAAGAAATTAAGTAATAGCCCAGGGTTAGTCCGGGGTTAGAGGATAGCGGATAAGAACCTTATTATAGTAAAGGCTTTAAACAGGCTTAAAAAGAAGGGGTTAGAGCTTCTGCTGTGTAACTAGTAAGAAATTAATAACTATACACAGTATCTTACCTAACAGCTTATAAAGATAGCTAATATAGCAGCACCTAAGTAACCTTAAGGGCATAGTAAACCACAGCCTTAGTGGAATAAAAGGGTAAGGGATATAATAATAAAGGCAAGACATACTAATAGGCAGTAGTAGTAATAACAGACACAGGAAGCATAGCAGGCCTTAACAGAAGCTACAAAAAAACAGGATTATATTATCTCAGAGGAGAAGAGAAGTAGCTAGCAACAGGCAGTTAGTAAGTTATCTAGGTCCAAAGGGAGTCTTTAAACCCTAGAGCATTAGGCCTAGCTATAGAGTAGACTTCCTCCTAAAAGGCAACAGGTCCTACTACTAACCCGGCTAGGAAATAACAGCAGAGAGGAGATAGTAAAGGTTATATATAAGGGTAAGGCAAGGGCATTTACAGAGAGGTTCTTCCCTCTATCCATAGCTAGGGCTTTAAGTCTAGAGGCAGAGAAGGGGATAAGATACTATAATAATAATTAGGCAGTTCCCGTGTTTATAAAGGAGGAAATTAAAAAGGTTATAAAGAATATAGTAAGTTAAAAAGCCCTAGGACCAGACGAGCTGCTAACGGGTTTCCTTAAGCTATGCAGAGCGGCCCTAATATCGTATTTAACACGCCTTATAAATGCTTACTATAGCTTAGGATATTATCCGGCCTTCTTCTAATAAGTAAAGGTAGTAGTTCTATATAAACCTAGAAAGTCCCTTAAGAAGTTAGGCAGACTAGGGGGGTAGAGGCCGATATTGCTATTAAACATAATAAGTAAAGTAATTAAGAAAGCTATTATAAGGAGGATTACTATTATAGCAAAGGAAGGCTATATACTACTAGACATATAAATAGGCAACAGGGCTGGCAGATTAATAGAGATAGCACTAAGCATACTAAAAAAGGTTGTGAGAATAGCATGGCATTACCAGGGGATAGTATTATTACTATAGCTAGATATTACTAGGGCGTTTAATACCGTTAGCTATAAACGATTAATCCGCACTATAAAGGAGTTAGAACTGCTAGGGTAAATAGCTAAATAGGCACAGGGCTTTATATTAGAAAGGAGAGCATAATTAGCATTTAACGGACGTATTACTAAGGAAATCCAAGTTACTGCAGGGGTTCTGTAAGGGTTACTAGCGTCTCCTATCCTCTTCCTGCTTTACATTATGCTACTATATTAAAGACTAGTAGCAGCAGAATTAACATTAACATTAGGGTTCTCAGATAATACAAACATTATAGTATATAAAAAAACAGCAAAGGAGATAAAAGTATAACTAAAAAGAGCCTAGAGAATATATAAGGAGTAGTTAAAGGAGTATAAGCTAAGGTTTAACCTAGGAAAGAGCAAGCTAATGCACTTTATAAGGAAGAGATAGGCGATTATAATAACAATCTAACTTAAAAAAGCAACAATATAACCAACACAATTAGTGCAATTTCTAGGAGTTTGGATTTACTAGAAGCTTTATTAGTCAACCTATATAGAGAAGGTAAATACTAAATTATCATAGTAGAAATTAGCGCTCACAGCACTGGCTGTGTTTACGTGGAAATGCCGACTAAAGTGTGTAAGATCCCTTTATACATAGGTAATAAAAAGCATAATAGCCTATAAAGCTAGGATATACCACACCCGCAGCAAGCCAGAAGGGGTAGCATAAGGGGTAGTAAAGGCATTTATAAGGGAATAAAACAAATGCTTAAGGCAGGTTATAAGGGCATATAAGGTAATACTAGTAATACTCTTAGAGACAAAAGCAGCAGTGCTGCTAGTGGATTTATACCTTAATTACATTAAATAATAATTTTACTAAAGACTTAAGGATAGTAGTATAAGCAAGAAGATATAGCAGGTTTATAATTTAATAGTATTATAGCTACGACGCTAAGGAAGAGGCCGCTGACATAATTGCTATAAGGCATTTCTTAATGCCCCCCCCCCCCTCCCTAGCAGCCTTATAGCCAGACAGGAATTAGAGAGGGAGTGGAAAAAACAGTAGATTTAGCAGAGATATAAGGCTTAGGTAAGAAAAGAACAGGCAAAAGTAATAGCAATAAATAAGGAACCTAACTTTAAGAATATAAAAAAGATAGTAAAGCTTTATAATAGCTTGCTTAAGCATAAATCTACGGCCCTAGTTTAGCTTTAAACAGAAAAAATAAGGCTAAATGCCTTCCTTTATAACAAACAGGTGCCTAAGGTAACTTTACTAATATGCTAATACTAGGGAGAAGATAAGGATATCTACTACCTTATCCTATTATACCTAGAATATAACCATCTAAGACCGATTCCAGTAGTGCCCATAATAAGAAATCCATAGGAACTTAGGGCAGCGCTTAACAATAAGAAGCTAGCACTAAATATCATAAAGTGGGTGCTTTTAACTAGGTAACTTTAGCAGTACAGGTTAGCAGAGGAGCTTAGTAAGGCATGGCAGATATATAATAACAAGGCTAAGAAAGGGACCAGAGGCAATAGAAACAATAGGATAGAGGAGGAAGAGCTAGACTAAGAGGGGAGGTGCTTATAGAGGGTTTTTACTAACATACTAACCTTTTATATAAAGCATAACTACACTTCTGTCATTATCTGCAGTTCTAGGGAACTAGCAAATATCTTATACTAATAGTTAGAAATAATAAAGACTCTATATCAGAGGCTTAGCGGGAGCTATATGGAAGAATATGGGTTTTCTCCCCTATCTTAGGGTTTTTCCTATATTAAGAAGTTAGTTGATGAACTAGTTAGTGGCTCTAGCTACCTAGCGTACATGAATAATAATAATAATAATAATAAGGGGGAAACTCCTGCTTAAGAATATTTCTCTTTAAAATATAGTAACTTCTTATTAATAAAGTTATATACTTCTCCAGAATATTATTCTTTTTTTTAGTAAAATCTCTTAAGGGTATTAAGGGCTTTTTAATTACTATTAGAAAGTATTCTGGTTAGGTTTTCTGGTTTGGGTTAAGGGTCTTTAGTTAAATAAAAATCTTTATTATTATTAGAATCCTTATTATTAGGAAGCTTAAGTTATTAAATCTCTTTTTTTTTCCTAGTTGCTTTTTCTAGTAAAGATTTGTAAACTGTATTAGGGTTAATATTTAAAAGATTAATAAGATCTTTAGAGACATTTGATCTTAATCCTCTGGCTGTTTTAATACTATTGTTATTAAGGTAGTTATAAAGGGTATACTTAAGGCTAGTATTACTTTTATTAAAAGCATTCTTAGTTTAATCTTTATAATCCTACTAGAAGTTAATAAGCAGGTTATTACCTTTTCCTTTATTAAGAATATAGTAGTAGATTATGTATATAATATGGTTATTAATTTGTTATTTAGTAGCTATATTAATATTAATATTCTTAACTAACTTAGTTTAATTCTAGGATAGAATTAGGCAGTGCTTATAGAGTTTTTAGGAAAGAGTGCTCTTTAAAAGTTCTCTTTTATAAATATCTTTTTAGATTTATTTATTAAAATCATTTGTTTTTCCTTAGCTTAATGATATCTTAGTGTTTTAGGCTTAAGTTAAGCTTTATGTTTAGTACTAATTAAAGTAGTTAGCATTAGTTCTCTGTGAATAATAGTAAAGATCTGGTTTTAATTGTAAATAAGTAATAGTTAATAATAAGGGAGAAGATCTATAAGAGTTAAGTCTTCTTATTATTATAAATAAATAGCAAAAGTTAATAATTAAAGAAATAATCCTTTAGTTAGCATAACATTAGAATTTCTTATAGTTATATAAGTAAAAGCGTTTAAACAAGTCTCTTCTGTGATATAAAAAGAAAGCGAACAGCAGGGATTGAGTTGGAAATTCAACACCGCGGATACAACGCGGTATTATGCCTAAAACAAAAAAGAAGCATAGAATTAGATTTCTTATTATTAATTACCCCCCCTAGTAATAGCATATTATATAAGGGGAGTAAGCGGCATAAGAGGTATAATAATTAATAAATTTTTACATAGATCTGCAATTAATAAAGAATAAAACACTACTTAAGAAAAAATATAATATTAAGAAAAGAATCCTAGAGTAATAATAGCATAGGAAAAACTAAAGAATAAAATAAAATTACTAAAGGAATTAATAATAAAAGTTATTTTAAAGGCAGAAATAATAAAAGTATAAGCTTTTATTAGAACTTTTATATAAATTACTATAAATACAGAAGGGAAGATAGCCTAAGTAAGAACTAATATAGGAGGCTTATAGGCCTTAATTATAGAAGCAGTTAGTAGTAAAGTAGAAACCATAGTTAAGAAGGTAGTTAAGGAGGTAATAAAGGCTGTTTATAGGACTAAATTAATAGTTAGGGGGACTTAAGCAAATATTACAGCTTATGGAGTTATAGGGTAGAATATAATAATACCTTTGGCCTAAACAGAGGGTATGGCAATACTAGCCTGCTATTACTAGGAAGCACTGGTAAAGGGAAGCACTATTAGTAAGGTAGTTAGGAATAAATTACTAGAAGAGATTATAAAGGCAGTAAACAGCGCTATTAGCGTAGAGGAGGCAGTAGTAGTATACTAATTATAAAGTAAAGACATAGTTATTATATTTATAAAAGCAGGGAGGAAATAGAAGGAAAACATGGCCTAAGTAGGAGTTGCCTTTAGACCTAAGGCAGAAGTAAACAGGAAGATGTTTAGTGTAATTATTAAGGGATTTTTAATATAATTAACAAACTATATTATAATTAAGGATATAAGGAAGAATATTAAAAAGGAGAATAGATTAAATATAGTAAAGATAATAGTATAGAAGCCAAGAGGAACAGTAATAAGGGCACTATTAGTGGTTAGTGTTAAGGGCACTAAGGCAGCAAACCGACTATACTATAGGGGAATAGTATACTAAGCAGAGATTTTTAATGCTAAGCTATATAATAAGATGATCTACCTAAAGCAATATTATAACTACTATAAGATTAGACATATTACTAAATACTATAAAGAGGAAGCAAGATATAGCAAGTATACTACTAGAAAACACTCTAAGGGAAAGAGGACTTATTTAATATTAATAAGTAAGGTATAGGAGAGATGCCTAAATTATACAGGGGTATATTTAGTATAGTCTTAACTATGCTTAGTAAGTAATAAGAGATAGTAGCAGGCTAGGGAGGCTTATGCTATAAGGCTGCTGTTCTTTTATAACTATTAGTTAGAGGTTACAACGGCTATTATAAGCAAGGGTTATTAGGGAGAAGAAACCGGGGGACTAATAGAGAGGTAGCTAAGAGGAAGGAGCATATAACTAAGGGGCCCTTTTGCAAGACAAAACTATAAGCTAAGATTAGGATAATAAAGACTAGCAGAGAAAGGCATAATACTAGCCTTTTTATAGCTAACTAGAGGGCTAAACAATACCAGAGCCAGCCTAACCAGGGTGCTCTAAAGCATATAATAGAGTATATAATTAAGGTTATATACTAGAATATATAGAAAAAAAGCAATCTAGTACATTTAGCGTTAGGGCATAACATTAGCCCTAAGGTAATAGCTATCTAGGAACTAGAAGGCTATAATAGTATACTACTAAATCTATCTTAGGGACACTATATATTAGTAATATATAGCAGAAGAATAGTAATTTATATATACTAAAAGGTTAAGACAGGACTTTAGACTATAGGAAGGGGGGAGGATTAGTATAGTATTAAGCTATATAAAGTAGAGATATATAATATCTATTCCCTGGCTTATAAAAGGGAGTGGCAGACGCCTTTATAACACTTTGCTAATACCTAGGCAAAGGGCTGGAGTGTGTTTGTAGGGGACTTTAACTAATATCACCCCTTATGGGATAGATTTAGCTGAATATCTCTAGAGTATAATAAGATATTAGAATTCATAATAAGGTAGTAACTCGGCCTAGCTATACCGTTTAGGGAAGTAATAAGAAGAAAATATAGCAGTAAGGATAGCACTATTAACTATACATAGACCACTTATAACATTAGTGTTAAATTTATTAGGCTAGTAGAAATCGCTAGATCTGACCATATGCCCTAGCTTATTAGCATTAGGATAAATAAGGAATTAAGCAATAGCCTAGGGTTAGTCTGGGGTTAGAGGACAGCAGATAAGAACCTTATAATAGTAGAGGCTTTAAACAGGCTTAGAAAGAAGGGGTTAAAGCTTCTGCTATATAACTAGTAAGAAATTAATAACTATACACAGTAGCTTACCTAACAGCTTATAGAGATAGCTAATATAGTAGCACCTAAGCAACCTTAAGGGCATAGTAAACTACAGCTTTAATAAAATAAAAGGGTAAGGGATATAACAGCAAAGGCAAGACGTGCTAATAGGCAGTAGTAGTAACAACAGATATAGAAAGTATAGCAGGCCTTAACAGAAGCTATAAAAAAACAGGATTATATTATCTTAAAGGAGAAGAAAAGTAGCTAGTAATAGGTAGTTAGTAAGTTATCCAGGTCTAAAGGGAGTCTTTAGACCCTAGAGCGTTAGGCCTAGCTATGGAGTAAACTTTCTCCTAAAAGGCAATAGGTCCTACTACTAACCTGGCTAGGAGATAATGGCAGGGAGGAGATAGTAGAGGTTATATATAAGGGTAAGGCAAGGGTATTTATAAAGAGGTTCTTCCCTCTATCTATAGCTAGGGCTTTAGGTCCGGAGGTAGAGAAGGGAATAAGATACTATAATAATAATTAGGCAGTTTCTATGTTTATAAAGGAGGAAATTAAAGAGGTTATAAAGAATATAGCAAGTTAGAAAGCCCTAGGACCGGATAAGCTACTAACGGGTTTTCTTAAGCTATACAGAGCAGCCCTAATATCGTATTTAATATGCCTTATAAATGCTTGCTATGGCTTAGGATATTATCCGGCCTTTTTCTAATAAGTAAAGGTAGTAGTTCTATATAAACCTAGGAAGTCCCCTAAGGAGTTAGGCAGACTAGGGGGGTGGAGGCCGATATTACTATTAAACATAATAAGTAAAGTAATTAAGGGAGCTATTATAAGGAGGATTATTATTATAGTAAAGGAAGGCTATATACTACTAGACATGCAAATAAGTAATAAAGCTAGCAGATTAATAGAAATAGCACTAAGTATACTAAAAGAGGTTATAAGAATAGTATGGCATTACTAGGGAATAGTATTATTACTATAGCTAGATATTACTAAGGTGTTTAACACTATTAGCTATAAACAATTAATTTGCACTATAAAGGAGTTAGGACTACTAGGGTAGATAGCTAAATAGGCATAGGGCTTTATGTTAAAAAGGAAAGCATAATTAGCATTTAACGGACGTATTACTAAGGAAATCTAAGTTACTATAGGGGTTTTATAAGGGTCGCTAGCGTCTCCTATTCTCTTCCTGCTTTATATTATACTACTATATTAAAGACTAGTAGCGGCGGAATTAACATTAATGTTAGGGTTCTTAGATAATATAAACATTATAGTATATAGAAAAACGGCAGAGGAGACAAAAGTATAACTAAAAAGAGCCTAGAGAATATATAAGGAGTAGTTAAAGAAGTATAGGCTAAGGTTTAACCTAGGAAAGAGCAAGCTAATATACTTTATAAGGAAGAGGCAGGTGATTATAACGATAATCTAACTTAGAAAAGTAATAATATAACCAACATAATCAGCGCGATTCCTAGGGGTTTAGATTCACTAAAAGCTTTATTAGTTAACCTATATAGAGAAGGTAAATGCTAAATTATTACAGTAGAAATTAGTGCTTATAGCGCTGGCTGCATTTACGTAGGAATGCTAACTAAAGTATATAAGATCCCTTTATATATAGGTAATAAGAAGCATAATAGCCTATAGAGCTGGGATATACCATACCTATAGTAAGCTAAAAGGGGTCGCACAGGGGGTAGTAAAGGCATTTATAAGGGAATAGAATAAATGCTTAAGGCAGGTTATAGGGGCATATAAGGCAATACTAGTAACACTCTTATAGATAAAAGCAGCAGTACTACTAGTAGATCTATACCTTAATTACGTTAAATAATAATTCTACTAAAGACTTAAGGATAGTAGCATAGGTAAGAAGATATAGTAGGCCTGTAATTTAATAGTATTATAGCTATAATACTAAGGAAGAGGCTGCTAATGTAATTACTATAAGGCGTTTTTTAATGCCCCCCCCCCTCCCTAGTAGCCTTATAGCTAGACAGGAATTAAAGAGAGAGTAGGAAAAACAGTAGATCTAGCAGAGGTATAAGGCTTAGGTAAGAAGAGAACAGGCAAAAGTAATAGCAGTAAATAAGGAACCTAACTTTAAAAGTATAAAAAAGATAGCAAAGCTTTATAATAGCCTGCTTAAGCATAAATCTATAGCTCTAGTTTAGCTTTAAATAAAAAAAATAAGGCTAAATACCTTCCTTTATAATAGATAAGTGCCTAAGGTAACTTTACTAATATGCTAATACTAGGGAGAAGATGAGAATATCTACTACCTTATCCTATTATACCTAGAATATAACTATTTAAGACTAATTCTAGTAGTGCCTATAATAAGAAATCTATAGGAACTTAGGGCGGCGCTTAATAATAAAAAGCTAGCACTAAATATTATAAAGTAAGTGCTTTTAACTAGGCGACTTTAGCAGTATAGGTTAGCAGAGGAGCTTAGTAAGGTGTAGTAGATACGTAATAATAAGGCTAAGAAAGGGACCAGAGGTAATAAAAACAATAGAATAGAGAAGGAAGAGCTAGACTAGGAGGGGAGGTGCTTATAGGGGGTTTTTACTAACATACTAACCTTTTATATAAAGCATAACTATACTTTTGTTATTATCTGCAGTTCCAGAGAACTAGCAGATATCTTATACTAATAGTTAGAAATAATAAAGACTTTATATCAGAGGCTTAGCGGGAGCTATATAGAAGAATATAGGTTTTCTCCCTTATTTTAAGGTTTTTTCTATATTAAGAAGTTAGTTGATGAACTAGTTAGTGGCTCTAGCTACCTAGCGTACATGAATAATAAGTCTCTTCTGTGTATAACCTAGTAAATCTATAGTTATTAGCAACTACTAATTAGTATTAGTAACACGCAGGTTACTATCTAGTACAGCTATAATAAAGTAGTAAGGGGGGGGATAATCTAATTTAATTCATTATATCTTCTAAGAGGGAAAAGAAGCAAGCTATAATGTAAAGGTATAGTATTATAGCTATGGTACAGCCCCAGGTTACATAACCTATAACCCAGCTAATTAGGGTATGTGCATTCTGTGTATAACCTATAATTCCTAGTTAATGCGGCGTATCCCTTCCATTATCCATATGAGCGATTCCGACATTACTAGATAAGGGATTTTATATAATTAAATCTTTATTATATAAAAATAAACTATTTTAGCTAAAAACTTAACTAAGTAAAGGTAAAATATAAGGTCTTAAAAATACTAACTTTACTTACTATTTATTTAAATATTCTATAAGGGATATACCTACTTTTTTATATAAACCTTATTAAGAGGGTAGCTACTAATCCGCTCTTATTATAATACCTAGCTAATTCTAAACTAGGCTTAACACTCCTACTTTATAAGAATAATCTAGATTTAGTAAAATATAAGATTAAGAAAATAGTAATAATAAGAAATACCTAGGGTTAGGGTAATTAACGGAATATATTAGTAAAGTAGGCAGGATATATTTAGCTAATATAAAAACCTTTAAAAAGTTTTTTAAATATAATAGCACTAAAGCATTATAAGGTATAATAAGGCAACGTATACTATAATAATAGGCCTATATGAAGGGCAACCTAATTACTAATTATAATGCTTTACTTTAACCCTTAAATAGTAAGAAAGGGGCTATATAATAGATTTAAGCTTAAAACTTAAATTTATATAGCTAGAAAGCAGATAGCTTTATATAAGTAATATATAAGCGGTTTAAGCCCTAGTTATATATATAACTATAAAGGCAAGGTTACTAGAATTAAATAAATCTTTTCTTTCTCTTTTTCTTTATAAATAATATTCTTATTTAAGTTACTAGCTCTGCAGTTGCATTCTAGCGAGACCATAACATAAGTTACTAGTTTTATAGTTATTTATTAGGCTACACCTTAATATATAATATTTTTCTTTTTTAACTTCAAAAACCTTTATAAGTTTTATATAAAGGTTGTATAAAATAAAAATAAATATATTAATATAATATTACTTAGTAAGTAAACTTATAATAATTAATATTATATAAGAATTATATACCTTATAGTAAATAATATAAGCCTAAAATATAATTAATAAGAAAATAGCTATTAAAATTATAAAGCTAACTAAATAGCTAGTAATAATAATTATCTTAGCTCTACCTTTTAATAAGAGTATAAATATAATAAATATAAATAAGTAGCTTAAAATATCCTTTATTAAAACTTTTTTTAAAATAAATAAAATTAAAAAAAAACCTATTAATATAAGTAATTTTTATAATAAAAACTAAATTAAATATTTAGCTTAAAAAAGCCTTTTAGCATATTTTAATACTTTATTTTTAAATTTTTATTGAAAAGAGTATATTATTATTAAACTAAATTAAATTAAGTAATAATTAAAAGAAAAATCAATAATGTTTTTACTTACTTTAAGTAAATATTAATTTTAATAAGTAAATATTAATAAGTAAAATTTATTAAACTATTTAAACTATATATAGGTTTAAATAAAAAAATATAAAATTATTATATAAAATATAATATTTTTTATATTAATTATTTTTTAGTAATAAAAAGGTTATAAAATATTACTTTTAATCTTAAGTCTTATAAAAAAAAAAAATACTTAAAGGCTTAATATTATATATTAATTATATTTTATAATAAGAAAGGTAGTATATAAATAATAAGTATAAATATTATATTTTCTAATAAATAATAAAAAATATATACCAAGTAGGTTTTAATAAAGGAAATATAAGCTTAATATAATAATAAGTAGTGCTTATATTATAAGGTTATTAAATACTAATTAAAGTTATATTATTTTTTCTTATATATTATTTAAATACTAACATATATACTATTAATATAATTAAGTTTTAAGTTAAGTTTAAAGCTAAAAATAACTTAAAAAAAATAGCTCTTAAGCTTAAGGCTTAAGAAAAAAATAAAGAATAATAATTAGCTATTATAATTATTATATAAGGCATATAAATAAATAAAAAAAATATAAACTTTAATTCTTTTTTATTATTAGTTTTATTTAATAAAAAAGCCTTTATAAATATATAAGTAAATAATAGTTATAATAATTATATTACTGTAAGTAAATTATTTATTTTTGTTGGTCTCACAGGATACGATATGCTGCAGCAATAACGTGGGGGGGGGGTAATAAAGGTCTGGTTTCTATTATGATTATCTTTTTATCTTAAGGGAAAAATGAGGGATAATGCAGAAGTATGGTATTATAAAGAATTAAGATTAAATGTCTCTAAAGATCTTATTAATATCTTAAATATTAACCCTTATATAGATTATAAACCTTTACTAGAGAAATCAACTAGGAAAGGAAAGAAGACTTAACAACTTAAACTTTCTAATAATAAGGATTCTAATAATAATAAAGATTTTCATTTAACTAAAAACCCTTAACCAGAATTACAAAACCTAATAGGAATGATTTCTAATAATAATTAAAAAGCTCTTAATACTCTTAAGAGACTTTATTAAAAAGAAGAATAATATTCTGGAGAAGTATACGACTTTATTAACAAGAAGTTGCTACATTTTAAAGAGAAATGTTCTCGAGCAGGAGTTTCCCCCTCTACCCTCTTGGTCTTCGGAACCTATCCAAGACTAACAAATAATTCCCCTCTAAGCTTTACAGTTGCTTAAAGAGCTAAAATGCTTTAAAAAGTAATAGACAAAGCAAGACATAGTCTTATAAGGCGCTAAGTTAATAATACTCTTAATACTTATAATAGCCTAATAACCTTACTTATATATACTCTTCCCTTAAATTTTAATATATAAGTTTATTATAAAAAAGGCAAATAAACTAGCCCTTATAAGCTTTTCTTAATAGAAAGAAAGACTTATATTATTAAGATATCTTATAGCCTTATAAATTTTTAATCTATAGTTATTAAACCATATATAATCTTACTAAAGGTAGAATCTTCTTATAAGAAAGACCTAGCTTAAGATAATAAAGCTATAAAAATAGCTTTAATTCCCTAAGAAGGGTAAGGCCATAGCCTAAACAGCTAAGGGCAAGAAGACACTAAACTTACTAAAATTTATAAGAATCCCCCTAATAACCTTATAACTCTAACTAATAAAATAATAATCCTATTATAAAGAGAACGTAAAAGACCTTAGAAATACCCTTAAGCAGAGGCTTTTCTTACTAAGAAAGAAAAGGCTAACTTTTAGCTTATAATTAACCTTTATATATAAGGAAAGATTAATACGCCTAGAGAACCGTTTAAACATTCTAATAAAGCTAAGATTAATGCTTTACTAGCTAGAAATGTATTTAAATTTATTAAATTTAACCTATAAAAACATAAAGGCAAAAGACTCTTTAGCTTATAAATAGTACGAGAAATTAAGGGTAAGGTAACTAACTCTTTATATAAAAAATCATAATATATTATTTAAGGCTATAGCAACTAAGGAAAAGAGGTTATCTTTATATAGTCCCTAATAATTTAAAAAGCTAGTTAAAGGCTTATTATTACTCTTGCTCTTTTATTAAAAAAGAAAGGCATTATAGTTTAGCTTAAAGATATTACCTAGGTATATATTTAATTATAAACAAAGTTAAATCATATAATTCTTATAAAGCTTCCTATATAAATTACACATCTTTACCCGCTAGATGTTATTATAGTTATAATTAAGCCGCTATATAGAATAGTAAAGGCTGGCATATATTAGTAGTTAACATACTTTAATTATTATTATTAAAAGCTATAAATAATAACCTTTATATATAACCCTTGCCTCCTTATTTCTTCTAGCAAAAACACCTGCTTTAGAGTTATTAAAATGCAGACTAATAACACCTTAGGACTTAGCAATACTAAATTCTTTAATTATAAAGAGGTTAAATTAAAAAATGCTAAATTTCTTATAAAGCTAAAAGAAAAATTAACAATTTTAATACTACTAATATTTAATAGTTATATTCTAAGCAAAGTTAATAATAATACCTTCTCTTTATAACAAAAAACCTAGGGAAAGAAGCTATTATAAGTTAATAACCTAACCAACTAAGCTAAATATATTAAATAGCAAGCCTAAGAAGCATATATTGCTTTTATATGTTAACTTAAAACATTTTATAATCTTTCTATTACTGCCTAAGTTTAATAACTAAAATCTAATAATGTTTTAAGGCTTAATAAAAGGCTTTAATAGCAAATTAATATTTAAGACTATAGACTTTAATATATATCTTTCTTACTAAAAAACGCCTTTCTTTATGTTTTTATTAATAGTTCTTTTATAAATAATAAAGACCTTAGCTCTTAACTTGGCTATATAATTATCCTAGGTAATAAAAGGAAGGATAATTGTTGGAATCGCTCATATGGAGGATGGAAGGAATACGCTGCATTAACTAGGAATTATAGGTTATATATAAAATATACACACTCTAATTAGCTAGATTATAGGTTATGTAACCTAGGGCTGTAACGTGGCTATAACACTATACCTCTATATTATAGCCTGCTTCTCTCTCTTAGAATATATAAATGAATTGATTATTAGACTTTACCCCCCATGTTGAGGGGAAAAGTGGATTACGTGGGAAGAGGGGAAGAAATACTAAAGAAATTAGAGGGTCGAAAAAGAGATTAGCTTAATAACAACAACCTACATATTAATAAGAATTAAACCTCACCTAAAGAGTCCACTTTTATAGTGATGAGACTAGGACCTGGGACCTCTCTTGCTCTAATATTATTATACTCTTAACCAACCTCTCTATATTACTACAATTGATTATTATACCTACAAGTAATTCTTCTGCAGTCAAACCTTAAATTACATATTTATAACAGCTGTGGTTGTTACAGAAAATGCTCTTCTGCAGTTAAGTTAATAAAAACACCTTTTTAAGGTTGGGTTAGATAAATAATAAATTAATTCTTCTGTGGTTAGATTAGAAGAGATAGCTGCAGTTATCTAATAATTAGAAAGTCCTTTTATAGTCAGGCTGAGGATAGTTTAGGTAAAGCTTTTCTATGGTTAAGCTAATAATTGAATGCATTTATGGATTCGTTTACAGTCGAATTAAATATAATATCTATTATTATTCATGTACGCTAGGTAGCTAAAGCCACTAACTAGTTCATCAACTAACTTCTTAATATAGGAAAAACCCTAAAATAGGGGAGAAAACCCATATTCTTCTATATAGCTCCCGCTAAGCCTCTGGTATAAAGTCTTTATTATTTCTAACTATTAGTATAAGATATCTGCTAGTTCCCTGGAACTACAGATAATAATAGAAGTGTAGTTATGCTTTATATAAAAGGTTAGTATATTAGTAAAAACCCCTTATAAGCACCTCCCCTTCTAGTCTGGCTTTTCCTCCTTTATTTTATTATTTCCGTTGCCTTTAGTCCCTTTCTTAGCCTTATTATTATATATTTGCCATGCCTTACCAAGCTCCTCTACTAACCTATACTACTAAAGTTACCTAGTTAAAAGCACCTACTTTATAATATTTAGTGCTAGCTTTTTATTATTAAGCGCTGCCCTAAGTTCCTATAGATCTCTTATTATAGGCACTGCTAGAATTAGTCTTAAATAGTTATATTCTAGGCATAACAGGATAAGGTGGTAGATATTCTTATCTTCTCCCTAGTATTAACATATTAGTAAAGTTACCTTAGGCACTTATTTATTATAAAGGAAGGTATTTAGCCTTATTTTTTCTGTTTAAAGCTGAACTAAGGCTATAGATTTATGCTTAAGCAGGCTATTATAAAGCTTTACTATCTTTTTTATGCTCTTAAAGTTAGGTTCCTTATTTATTACTATTACTTTTGCCTGTTCTCTTCTTACCTAAGCCTTATACCTCTGCTAAATCCACTGTTTTTCCCACTCTTTTTCTAATTCCTATCTAGCTATAAGGCTGCTAGGGGAGGGGGGGGGGGGGCATTAGGAAACACCTTATAGTGATTACGTTAGCGGCCTCTTCCTTAGTGTTATAGCTATAATGCTATTAAATTACAAGCCTGCTGTATTTTCTTGCCTATGCTACTATTCTTAAGTCTTTAGTAAAATCATTATTTAATGTAATTAAGGTATAAATCCACTAGCAGTACTACTGCTTTTATCTCTAAGAGTATTACTAGTATTGCCTTATATGCCCCTATAACCCGCCTTAAGCATTTATTTTATTCCCTTATAAATGCCTTTACTACCCCCTATACTACCCCTTTTAGCTTGCTATGGGTATGGTATATCCTAGCTTTATAGGCTATTATGCTTTTTATTACCTATGTATAAAGGGATCTTACACACTCTAGTTAGCATTCTTACGTAAACGCAGCTAGTGCTGTAAGTGCTAACTTTTGCTATAATAATTTAGCATTTACCTTCTTTATATAGGTTGACTAACAAAGCTTCTAGTGAATCCAAACCCCTAGGAATTACACTAATTATATTAGTTGTATTATTACTCTTTTAAGTCGGATTATTATTATAATTACCTGCCTCTTCCTTATAAAGTGCATTAGCTTGCTCTTTCCTAGGTTAAACCTTAGCCTATACTCCTTTAACTACTCCTTATATATTCTCTAGGCTCTTTTTAGTTATACTTTTGTTTCCTCTGCTGTTTTTCTATATACTATAATATTTATATTATCTAAAAACCCTAATATTAACATTAATTCCGCTACTACTAGTTTTTAATATAGTAGTATAATATAGAGCAGGAAGAGGATAGGAGACGCTAGCGACCCTTATAGAACCCTTATAGTAACTTGGATTTCCTTAGTAATACGTCCGTTAAATGCTAATTATACTCTCCTTTTTAATATAAAGCCCTGTACCTATCTAGCCATTTACCCTAGCAGTCCTAACTCCTTTATAATATAGATTAATTGTTTATAGCTAATAATATTAAATGCCTTAGTAATATCTAGCTATAGTAATAATACTATTCCCTAGTAATGCTATGCTATTCTTATAACCTTTTTTAGTATACTTAGTGCTACCTTTATTAATCTGCCAGCCTTATTACCTATTTATATGTCTAGTAGTATATGGCCTTCCTTTGCTGTAATAGTAATTCTCCTTATAATAGCTCTCTTAATTACTTTACCTATTATATTTAATAGTAATATTAGCCTCTACCCCCCCGGTCTGCCTAACTCCTTAGGGGACTTCCTAGGTTTATATAGAACTACTACCTTTGCTTATTAGAAGGAGGCCGGATAATATCCTAAGCTATAGTAAGCATTTATAAGGCATATTAAACATAATATTAGGGCCACTCTATATAGCTTAAGAAAACCTATTAGCAGCTTGTCTAGTCCTAGGGCTTTCTAACTTACTATATTCTTTATAACCTCTTTAATTTTCTTCTCTATAAACATAAGAACTACCTAATTATTATTATAGTATCTTATTCCCTCCTCTGCCTCTAGACCTAAAGCCCTAGCTGTAAATAGAGAGAAGAACCTCTTTATAAATACCCTTGCCTTACCCTTATATATAACCTTTACTATCTCCTCCCTATTATTATCTCCTAGCTAGGTTAGTAGTAGGACCTATTGCCTTTTAGGAGGAAGTCCACTCTATAGCTAGGCCTAATGCTCTAGGGTTTAAAGACTCCCTTTAGACCTGGATAACTTACTAACTGCCTATTATTAGCTACTTCTCTTTTCCTTTAAGATAATATAATTCTGTTTTTTTATAGCTTTTGTTAAGGCCTGCTATGCTTCTTATGTCTGTTATTACTACTACTGCTTATTAGTATATCTTACCTTTACTATTATATCCCTTACCCTTTTATTTCACTAAGGCTATAGTTTGCTATGCCCTTAAGGTTGCTTAGGTGCTGCTGTATTAGCTATTTCTATAAGCTATTAAGTAAGCCACTATGCATAGTTATTAATTTCTTGCCGGTTATATAGTAGAAGCTCTAACCCTTTCTTTCTAAGCCTGTTTAAAGCCTTTATTATAATAAGGTTCTTATTTGCTATCCTTTAATCCCGGACTAACCCTAGGCTGTTACTTAATTTCTTGTTTGTCCTAATACTAATAAGCTAGGGTATATGGTCAGATCTGGCGATTTTTACTAGCCTAATAAATTTAATACTAATGTTATAAGTAGTCTATACATGGTTAATAGTACTATCCCTACTACTATGTTCTTTCCTTATTACTTCCCTAAACAGCATAGCTAGGCTGAGTTGCTACCTTATTATAAATTTTAATATCTTATTATGCCCTAGAGATGTTTAGCTAAATCTGTCCTATAAGGGGTAATGTTAGTTAAAGTCCCTTATAAACATACTCTAGCCCTTTACCTAAGTATTAGCAAAGTATTATAAAGGCATCTGCCACTCCCTTTTATAAGCCGGGGAATAGATATTATATATCTTTACTTTATATAGCTTAATACTATACTAATCCTCCCCCCTCTCTATAGTTTAAAGTTTTATCTTAACCTTTTAGTATATATAAATCGCTATTCTTCCGCTATATATTACTAATATATAGTGTCCCTAAGATAGATTTAGTAGTATACTATTATAGCCTCCTGGTTCCTAAATAGCTATTATCTTAGGGCTAATGTTATGCCCTAACGCCAGATATACTAGATTGCTTTTCTTCTGTATATTCCAGTATATAACCTTAATTATATACTTTATTATGTGCTTTAGAGCACCCTGGTTAGGCTGGCTCTGGTATTGTTTAGCCCTTTAGTTAGTTGTAAAAAGGCTAGTATTATGCCTTTCTCTGCCGGTCTCTGTTGTCCTAATCTTAGCTTGTAGGTTTATTTTATAAAAGGGCCTCTTAGTTATATGCTCCTTTCTCTTAGCTACCTCTTTATTAGTCCCCTGGTTTCTTCTCCCTAATAACCCTTACTTATAGTAGCTGTTATAACCTCTAACTAATAGTTATAAAAGAATAGTGGCCTTATAGTATAAGCCTCCCTGGCCTACTGCTATCTCTTATTACTTACTAAGCATAGTTAAGACTATGCTAGATATGCCCCTATATAATTTAGGTATCTCTCCTATACCTTACTTATTAATATTAAGTAAGTCCTTTCTCCCTTAGGGTGTTTTCTAGTAGTATACCTGCTGTATCTTGCTTCCTCCTTATAGTATCTAGTAATATATTTAATCTTATAGCAGTTATAATATTGCTTTAGGTAGATTATCTTATTATATAGCTTAGCGTTAAAAATCTCTGCTTAGTATACTATTCCCCTATAGCATAGTTAGTTTACTGCCTTAGTGCCCTTAATACTAACTACTAATAGTGCCCTTGTTGCTATTCCTCTTAGCTTTTATACTGTTATCTTTGCTATATTTAATCCATTCTTCTTTTTAATGTTCTTCCTTATATTCTTAATTGTAATATAGTTTATTAATTATATTAGAAATTCCTTAATAATTACACTAAACATCTTCCTATTTACTTCTGCCTTAAGTCTAAAGGCAACTCCTACCTAGGCCATGTTTTCCTTTTATTTCCTCCCTGCTTCTATAAATATAATAACTATATCTTTACTTTATAATTAGTATACTGCTACTGCCTTCTCTATACTAATAGTACTGTTTACTGCCTTTATAATCTCTCCTAGTAATCTGTTTCTAACTACCTTACTAATAGTACTTCTCTTTATTAGTGCTTTCTAGTAATAGCAGGCTAGTATTACCATACCCTCTGTTTAGGCTAAAGGTATTATTATATTCTGCCCTATAACTCTATAAGCTATAATATTTACCTAAGTCTCCTTAACTGCTAATCTAGTCCTATAAACAGCTTTTATTACCTCCTTAACCGCCTTCTTAACTATGGTTTCTACTCTGCTGCTAATTACTTTTATAATTAAGGCCTGTAGGCCTTCTATGTTAGTTCTTGCTTAGGCTATCTCCCCTCTTACATTTATAGTAATTTATATAAAAGTTCTAATAAAAGCCTATACTTTTATTATTTTTATCTTTAAGATAACTTTTATTATTAATTCCTTTAGTAATTTTATTTTATTCTTTAGTTTTTCTTATACTACTATTACTTTAGGATTCTCTCCTTAATATTATGTTTCTTCCTAGGTAGTGCCTTATCCTTTATTAGTTGCAGATCTATATAAAAATTCATTAATTATCACACCCCTTACGCTGCTTACTCCCCTTATATAATGTGCTATTACTAGAAGGGGTAATTAATAATAAGGAATCTAATTCTGTGCTTCTTTTCTGTTTTAGGCGTAATACCGCGTCGTTCTGTGGGTGTAAGTGTTCCTTAAGCATTTTTTATAATATCTATTTATAATAATTATATGTATACTATTATAGCTAGTTAACCTGCTATATTCTTATGATCAGATAGTATTAGGAAGAATGCCTAAATTTTTATTAGGGCTTTAGGGGAAGCCACTATGGAGAATAGGAAAGTTTAATTAGTAAAAGTATATAACATAGTTAGTTATACAACAGGAAGTAGCATATAGTTATAAAGGTAGGTAACTTACTATATAGTTAAAAGGCATAAGATAGCTTAAAATTAGGGTATTTCTATTAAACCTTGTAAAGGAAGATGTTCTTTTTCTTTCTCTCGGAACCATTACTAGAGAATCATCTAATAATCACCCACTGACAATTATTAACCATTAGTCAAGCACTAACAATTATCCTAAGCATCTATAATCCATTAACTCTTCTTTTAACTCCCTTTTATTATTAGCTTTTTAGCTACTTCTATTTTATTAGGTTAAGATAGAAAAAACCCTTTAATTTATTTGATTTGATTTGTTGCTCTACTATTTAATTAAATTTAAATCGCTTTTTTTGTGTTCTACCTTATAATTAATCCCTAATCCCTAGTTTCTTTTATTTGCTATAATTTATAAGCTTTAAGACTGTTAAGTCTAATGCCTTTGTTTTAGAAGCATTTAATTAAGAAGAGTCCGGATTCTATTGTATATTATTAAATCCTTATTAGATAAATATATAACAGGAGTTGTCTAACTCTTCTAACTAAATAATAAGTTTAGACTATTAACTAAATACTAATTAGGGTAGAGGAAGTACTCTAAATTGCCTTTAGAACTCTAATATATTATCTAAGGCATTAGAAAGAATAAATAACAGAGATCTGCTAATTAGTAATACTAATCCTAATTATAATAATCCAGATAATCCAATAAATAGAATAACTACTAAAATCCTTTTTCCCTAGACTATTATTCTATCTGGAATATAATTTAGTAAATAACTAAGAGATAGTTTACTTTAAGACTATATTAACTATTATAATGTTTTAGCTAAATTATTTAGTGTAAAAAAACACTATAAAGTATTAGCTTAATATTATTTTTTATAAGAATTAATAGAGAAAGCAGCTATTTAGTATAAGGATCTTAATAATAAAGACAAGAATTAGCCTTAACTCTTAATAAAATTTATTAAATATTTTAATAAACTAGATCTATATATAGATATAGCTAACTTAAAAGAAGCTTACTTCTTTACTTATAAAAAGGGAGAGATATTAGCATGCTATATTAAATAAGCAGAAAAACTAGTAAAGAAATTAAAAGCTAATAAGAGATAAATTTTATTTACGAATTTTATAACTAATATAGTAGATAGTATAGTTAACTAAAGATTATAAGAACGTGTATTAGACCGTTTTTATACTTTGTTTAAATGGAAGGAAGGTATAGTAGGGAATAATATAATAATAACAAACATTAAAGCTATAATGTATAATTATTAATCTTCTATAAACAAAACTATTCCACGACCTTTAGACAAAGAAACACTATCTAATAAACTTCACCCACTTTAGATATTATTAGAATAATAAGAAAAATAAGATAGAAAGCTAGCTAAAGAATAAGCTATATAAGACAAATAAATAGTAGAACTTATTTAGAAATTTAAAGCTTTCTATACACATGCCCTAAATAATAATCTAAAACCATATAGACAGTATAAAAGAAATGATTATATATTTAGGGATATAAGACCTTTAGTAGTAAGGACTACAGGAATATATCCTCCTTAGTTAGATAAATAATAAAGAGATTCTAATTTCTTTTAGTGTTTTTTATATAGAGAGTAGGGATATATAAGGTATGACTATTATTAGAAGGACAAATATCCACCGGAAGAATTTAATAAGTAATAAGACTAGTAGATATAGAATTCTATTTAAATAAAAAGGGACTAACAACGAGATTTAAATAATTAAAGAACAGGGACAGGTAATGCCGTAAACTATGTAGAAAATATAAAAAACAAGCAATTAATACCTTCTCTAGGTTAGACTATAAAACCTTTTCTAGTATATAATACTAATTCTTCTAACTATTAATACCCCTCTGTAGAAGATATAAGTCTAAAAATGGATCTTATCTGTACTATAAATAGACTAAGAAATAAGGGTAAAGAAGTTTAGGAATTAACTTGTTCTTTAGGTAAAAGTAGTAGAATTATAAAAATTTAAGTACTAAGACTAGGAGTTATAGTTAATAACAGATTTATATAAGAAATCAAAGAAATATTAGATCCTAAAGGCATACTAGAAGTTAAAAAGGAAAGATCTTAAATATAATTCTAAACTTAACCTGCTCCTTTATAAGAATTAACTATAGAGGAATTTAATTACTTACTTCTAGCTATTAAACCATATCTTAAGGGAATCAGAGGCATCCCTTAAGTACCATCTATATATATACCACTATAAGATACCCTAATAAGAAATGTCCTAACTAAAGAGCTAATATAACCTTAAAGATAACTTACTCTTAAAAATATACAAGCAACTAATAAATATAATATACTAGCATTTAATTTAGGAAAACAGTTAAAGGAAATAACTATCTTAATTAGTTTACTTTAATTATTCTAATTAGTGCTAATTATCTAACAACAGATAGGTTACTTAATATAATATTATGAACAACTAAAAACCAATAATGCTAAGTTTATTATTATATATCTTATAGCTCCCTTCCAGGAAATGGTAGAATCTGATTTTAAGAATCCTTAGTTAATAAATTTAATAAATTCTGTTATTATATATAATAATATTACTAAACTAAAGGGTTAAGTTCTATTAACTTTAGGATATATTACGGCTTATATAGAAGGGGTTTAATGCAATTTAGTTCTTTTAGACGTAGGATTTAGTATGAAATTAGTGGATATTAATTTCTTATAAAAACATAAGTTCCTAACACTATAGCTTTAAAGGTTAAGATCTATTTAAATAGCAAATGACTTAATATATTAAATTACTATGTGTGCATATTTTTAGGTAGTTATAGGGGGTGTTATAGCTTTGGCGATATTTTATGTTATGCCCTCTTAATATAAATGGTTATTATTACTAGGAAAGGTTTAGCTTTAATAAATAAAAGCTATAAAGTAGTATAGAAAAGATAAATTAATTATTATAAGAATTAAGGGGGTAATGTAAACCATTTTAATTTACCTATGTCTAAATTTATTTTGTTAGGAGGATAATACTAGGGCTAATTATTATTCTATAGGAAGAAAAGCCCTAGATATTAATATTAAGTTCTTAGAGAATAACTAGAGAATTTTAAAAGAAGTAGAAAAAGCTCTAAGAAAGATAAACAAGAATATTTACTTACTTGTTAACTAATATTTAGGAAAAGAGTAACTATAATTAAGAAAACTAGTAACTATTTATAGAATAGGAAAGAGAAGTATAGTTAACTAATAGGAAATTATTAGGATAGAGATATCTTAAGAAAGCTAGACTTCTTTTAGTTATCTTTACTATAAACAAAAAAGAATTATTCTTTTAGTATAAAATTATTTTCTTAGGAAATACAGGAACTAACAAAAGCTATAATAAAAGCTAAGTCATCCAAGGTCGTAAAGAATTTAAATACAAGGGTTTTAACTGTTTAGAAGCCAACCTATAACTACACTCTACCTAGCTTTTCTACACAATCCTATTTTAGAGCTTTAATAAAGAATTCTACTTTCTATTGCCCTGCAAATCCATATGTAAATTTAATACCATTAACCTAGAAGATTATATAGAGTCAGATTAATTAACATAGATTAATATGGCATGATTCCCTAGCTAAGGTTAGAAAGTGTTTCTTTTCTAGTAATAATTAGTCTGCTATAGTAAGATATAAATTAACAGACAACCTAAATGCTTTAAGAAATAAGGGATTAAACTTAAAAGAGCTTTAAGATTAGATTAAGAAAGAAAATAGCATTCCCCTATATATGTTTTAGAAGTCTAAAGATGTTAACTATGAATTTAAATTAAAAAATAGCTATAGACCGGTCCCTTAAAATAAATAGGTTAATCTAATAAAGTTTAATAGTTCCTTAAATAATAAAGATTATGGTTTAGACTTACTAGATATATTAGGAATATAACTAAATTTAAGAAGAAAAGAAGACAGATAGTTAAAGGACACCTCTGTATTTTTATTTTAGATGGTTAATAGTAATATACTAAATGACTTAAAAAGACTTTTAAAATATTAAAATCTTTAAACCAACCACTAACTTTTAACTATACTAGACAAAATAATATTATCTTAGTTTAAGAATATTAGTATAATATTAAGGAGCAAAGCTAGTACCTTATAATAATAACTACTAATTACTTGTTTATGTTATACTTTTAAAGACTGTTTTGTCTTATAATTAAAAGATATCCACACTACTAACTTACGCTAATATTATATCCCTTTAAAGCCAGGAGCTACTCTAGAAAAGCAAAAACAATTTTAATATAATATAGTATATTAAAATTTTGCCTAGAAAATTTTTCTAGAAATGGAAAGGATTAGATTAATTAATTAAGGAGATTTATATTAGGTGGCTCTAATACTTTTCCTATCTAAATAAGGGAAGGGGGAATTTTGAATTATTTATAATTACTAAGACGTTAATAATAATATAATTAAGTTAGCATATCCCTGCCATAACATGGAAACCGACTTAGAATTAATTTATTATAGCTGACTAAAGATTATGTTATAATCTAATATATTAAATAGATTTTAAGCTATAGGAATATATCCCCTAGATAAATACAAGACTATATTTACTAGACTAAATAGGATGTACTACTATAATAATATAGTATAAGGATTAACTGGTTTACTATTAACCTATACTAGGTTTAATAATACTATTTTTAGATATTTATTCTTTAAAGATAGTACAGAGATGGAATTAATTCTAGGATATATAGAAGATATTTAATGTTTCTTATCCATTTATATGG
Source organism: Aciculosporium take MAFF-241224 (assembly GCA_000222935.2). Classification (NCBI taxonomy): domain Eukaryota; kingdom Fungi; phylum Ascomycota; class Sordariomycetes; order Hypocreales; family Clavicipitaceae; genus Aciculosporium; species Aciculosporium take. The sequence goes on along the minus strand of AFQZ01000138.1, from coordinate 31,769 downwards.
ATGATTATAATATTAGTTTAGAAACCTAGGAAGACTATTTTAACTTCCTATAGCACTAATATTTCCCTTAAATTATATAAGTACTAATTAAACTAAGTAGAAAAAAGATAACTCTCTTTACTTTTTAAGTAGACTATATAGGATTCTCCCTAAAGAATAGGAAAGTTTAATTAGCTTATAAACATTAAGATTAATTTATAAAATTAGAATAGTATTTTAAAAGAAATCCTCTAAAGACATAAAATAAGGTTCTTATATTAATTTACCTTATGCTATTTTTATATAAATTTATCCTAGGACAATTTAATCTTGTTTTAACTATTAAACAGGTTTTTTTTTAAGATGTTTAAAAAGTAATAAGAAAAAGGTAATATTTAGTATAATAATAAGAAGTACTTAAGAAAAAACCATGCTAGACTCTAGAGGCTTAGTAAGCTTTAACTAGAATTTACTATAGTATTTAGAAGAATACTACTTTTAAGGCCTAGCCAGGGGTGTAATTCTATATAGCAATGGATGCCTTAGATACTAGGGCAGGTGGTGTTTTATTTTAAATAAATAACACAAAACTAGGAGAAAGTGCAAATAATTTAAATTTTTTAAAGATTTAAATTATTATATGGCTATTATATAAACTTAGGGACGCTAAGTAAAGATACTTTATACTAAAGAAGGAAATACTTACTATAGTAATAGGCCTAAAAAAGACTTAATAGCTTGTTAACAGGTCCCCTTATTTATTAAAAATTTATACTAATTATAAAGATATAGTGGACTTAATAGCTAATATAGCAGAAGTATATAAAAAGGTAGTAAGATAAATAAATATCCTATAGGAGTTAAATATAAAGTATATTTATTAACTAAATACCTCTAAGGTTATAAAGATAGCAAATAAAATATTATAATTACCTAACTATTTATAGTTAGAACCTTGTAAGATATAGTAAAAAATAGGAATATATGTCTCTTTAGTATATAGGAACCGACTAATTTAAGTATTAATAAATGTAAATATAACGATTTAGCTAGAAGGACTATGACGAAATAATAAAGAAATTAAAAAATTATAATGTTAAATAAAACCTTAGTTTAAATTAAAATAATACAGAAAGGTAATTGTCGGAATCGCTCGTATGGATGATGGAAGGGATACGCCACATTAACCAGGAATTGTAGGTTGCACACAGAATGCATACACCTTAATTAGCTGGATTACAGGTTATGTAACCTGGGGCTGTAACGTGGCTACAACACTATACCTCTGTATTATAGCCTGCTTCTTCCCCTCTTTTAGAGATATAAATAAATTAATTATTAAACCCCCCCCCCTATATTTATGCTATAGCATACTTATAACCTAAGCGTTACTAACACTGATTAGTGGTTGCTAATAACCACAGATTTGTTAGGTTATATATAGAAGAGACTCGTCTAAACGCTTTTACTTACGTAATTATAAGAAATTCCGATGTTATGCTAACCAAAGGATTATTTCTTTAATTATTAACTGTTAAATCGTCCATGATTATAAGAAGACTTATTTCTTATAGATCTTCTCCCTTATTATTAACTATTACTTGTCTATAATTAAAACCAGATCTTTACTGTTATTTACAGAGAACCAATGCTAACCGCTTTAATTAGTACTAAACATAAAGCCTAAAACACTAAAATGTTTTTAAGCTAAGGAAAAATGGATGATTTTAATAAATAACTCTAAAAAGATATTTACAGAAGAGAACTTCTAAAGAGCACTCTTCCCTAAAAACTTTATAAGCACTGTTTAATTCTATCCTGGAATTGGACCAAGTTAGTTAATAATATTAATATTAATACAGCTACTAAATAACAGATTAATAACTATATTATATATACAATTAACTACTACATTCTTAACGAAGGAAAAGGGCATAATCTCCTTATTAACTTCTAGCAAGATTATGAAAATTAGACAAAGGATACTTTTAATAAGATTAATAACAACCTTAAGTATACCCTTTGTAATTACCTTAATGATAATAGTGTTAAAATAGCTAGAGGATTAAGATTAAACGTCTCTAAAGATCTTATTAATATCTTAAACATTAACCCTAACACAGAATATAAACCTTTACTAGAAAAAGCAACTAGGAAAGGAGAAGAGATTTAACGACTTAAACTTTCTAATAATAAGGACTTTAATAATAAAGATTTTTATTTAACTAAAGACCCTCCCCCAGAACCATAAACCCCAACTAGAACACTTTCTGATAGCAATTGAAAAGCCCTTAATACTCTTAAGAGACTTTACTAAAAAAAAGAATAATATTCTAGAGAAGTGTATGACTTTATTAATAAGAAGTTACTATATTTTAAAGAGAAATGTTCTTAAGCAGGAGTTTCCCCCTTACTTTACCTAAAAGCCTTCCTTATTATGCTTTAAGGTAAAGCTTATATATACTTCCTTAAATACTTTAGAGCAAAGATAATCCTATTTAAGGAGATGACTTAGAATATTAGGAATTACTTTAAAACACCTAAGAATAAGAGCTTTTATAAAACACAATTTGCTGATCTATGCCTTTGCCATATCATTATAGAACATCTAATAAAGAATAAGTTAGAATGCTTAGAAATCCTTCTTAACTAACTTACAAAGATATTTAATGGCCTTTATAACCCTCTTAAGCAAGATATAATTCTTCTTTATTAAGTATAGCAAGCAATAGAAAACGACAACAATTTCTATAATGCTAAATTCAGAAATGTGCTAACCTTTAAAGGATTTGTTAGTAATCTTTAAAATTACCTCTTAGCAATGGACATACTACTAACCTCTACAAGTCAGTTACTAATAACTACTAACAACAATCCGAATGCCCTTATTGCCTGGTCTACAGACTAAAACACTAATATAGCAATGTTTATAAACCGACGCTATTTATAAGCTATATATTGTAAAAAACCTTAAGCCAGAGCAAGCTTAAAGAAATGCTTTATATACTATAAAGAAGGATGCTAGTTAACTAACCATCCTGCCTCTAAGCAGAAGAAAGCAAAAGTAACTTAGTAGAATAACAGAAAACACCAAAAACCACCCTCTAAACGCTAATACCATGCATTCCTACAGGCCTATAAAGGCAAAATAGCCCAACTTACTGCTACTAATAATAGCAGTAAGGATAAACATAAAAAAGCCGCTTAAAACGCCGCTTTTCTTACTACTAACAAAAAAGAGAAATAAGACAATAAAGAGGCTTGTAATACTCTCTCCTTTATAATATTCTTTACGCAAGCACTAAATCCCCCACTCTTTTCCTAATTAACTGTAAACTTCTTACAGAATAATGCTTTTAAACATGCCTTATTTCTTAAAAACCCCTACGACTATAATACTAATAAACAACCTCAACAACATGTATATCTTATAGATATAAGATATACAGCAGATATATTTTATGGTATACTCCTAAATACAGGAGCATTAGGAATTTTAACTACTAGCTAAGGCTAAGTTAATATTCTAATAAAAATCATAAAGAACCTTATAATTAAGTATTCTTCTAACTAAAGAACCATTACCTTTAGAGCCAGTACTGCAACTTTAACTGGTATTTTAAAGCTTCTGATAATTTTTAGCATAATACCTTTCTATATGCTTAATAGTGCTACACTGTTTTTATATTCTATTATAAATATAGATAAAATAAGTGTTAAACTTAACAATCTTAAGAATCTTCTAATCTAAGGAAATAAGAAGGTACCTATTATTAGGAAATAGGGACATCCTTAGTAGACAGCCAGTTCTTAAGAACCTGCTATCTTTATGCTTTCTAAAGCCGAAATCCGTTAACTTTATTACCAATTTAGTCATCCGTTAATCAACCAATTGAATAACCTTCTTGCTAGGGCTAGTGAAGAATTTAACAAGGCTAATATAGAAAGAATTACACATGCTTGCCATTAATGCTAAATAAACACAAAAGCTTTAAGCAGATTTAAATTCACTCTTAAAGATAATTTTAAATTTAACTACGAGGTCCTTGTTAATATTATGCAAATTAACAAGAAGCCGGTCTTATACGTTATAAATTCAGCAATATTATTTTAAGCTGCCCGCTTTCTTAGACCCTAATAACAGAAAGCTTAAGATATCTGGAATGCCCTTAAAGAGTGCTGGATTAATATATATTTTAGACCCCTAGACTAGATAGTCTATAATGCTAAAAGAAACTTTGCTTCTAGTGAATTTAGGCATTTAGCTTAACTATTGTTAATTAATATTAATAAAGTCCCTGTTAAGGCTCATAATAGTATTAGAAAACTTAAGCAATATTATGCCCCTCTTTATAGAGCATATAATATTATTAAGACTAAAGCTAACGGTCTTCTCTTAAAAAAGCATATGCTTTAAATAGCTATTAAAGCAGTTAATGACTCTGCTAGTCTAAATAGTCTTATTCCTACCCTCTTAGTCTTTAGAACCTATCTAAGGATAATAAACAATTCCCCCCTAAGTTTTATAGTTGCCTAAAGAGCTAAGATACTTTAAAAAGCAATAGATAAAGCAAGACATAGTCTTATAAGGCACTAAGTCCATAATGCTCTTAATACCTATAATAGCCTAATAACCCTGCCTATATACACTCTTCCTTTAAATTCTAATATATAAGTTTATTATAAAAAAGGCAGATAGACTAGCCCCTATAAGCTTCTCTTAATAAAAGGAAAGACTTGTATTATTAAGATACCTTATAGCCCTATAAAGTTTCAGTCTATGGTTATTAAACCGTATATAACCTTACTAGAGGTAGAATCTTCTTATAAGGAAGACCCGGTTCACAAGGAAGACCCGGTTTATAAGGAAGACCTGGTTTAAGATGATAAAAATCATGAAAACCCCCCTGATAACCTAATAACTCTACTATAAAGAGGACGTGGAAGACCCTGGAAACACCCTCAAGCAGAGGCTTTTCTTACTAAGAAAGAAAAGGCCGATTTTTAACTTATAATTAACCTTTATACACAAGGAAAAATTAATATACCCGGAGAACCTTTCAAACTCTCTAATAAAGCAGAGATTAATGCTTTACTAGCAAGGAATATGTTTAAATTTATAAAATTCAACCTGTAGAGGTATAGAGGTAAAAGACTCTTTAGCTTATAAATAGTAAGAGAAGTTAAGGGCAAGGTAACTAACTCCCTGTATGAAAAGTCATAATGTGTTATCTAAGGCTATAGCAACCAAGGAAAGGAAGTTATTCTTACGCAGTCCCTAATAATACAAAGAGCTAGTCAAAGGCTTATTATTACTCTTACTTTATTATTAAAAAGAAAAGGCATTACGGCTTAGTTAAGGGATATTACCTAAGCATATGTGCAGTTATAGACGAAGCTTAATTATACGATTCTTGTGAAGCTTCCTGTATAAATTATACACCTTTACCCGCTAGACGTTATTATGGTCGTAATTAAGCCGCTATACGGAATAGCAGAGGCTGGCATATATTGGTAGTTAACGTATTTTAATCATTATCGTTAAAAGCTACAGATAATAACCTCTATATATAACCCTTACCTCCTTATTTCTTTTAGTAAAAGCTTGTGTTTTAGAATTATTAGAATACAGACTAATAATACCTTATGACTTAGTAATGCTAAGTTTTTCGATTGCAAAGAGATTGAGTTAAAAAACGCTGAATTCCTTGTAAAGCTAAAAGAGAGATTAATGATTTTAATACTGTTAATGTTTAATAGTTGCATTTTGAGCGAAGTCAATAATAACACCTTCTTTTTGCAATAAAAGGCATAAGGAAGGAAGCTATTATAAGTTAATAACCCGACCGACTAAGCAAAATATATTAAATAGCAAGCATAAGGAGCGTATATTGCTCTAATATATTAACCTAAAGCATCTTATAATCTTTCTATTACTGCCTAAGTCTAACATCCAGGATCTAACAATGTTTTGAGGCTTAATAAAAGACTTTAATAGCAAATCGATAATTAAGACTGTGGACTTTAATATATATCTCTCTTACTAGAAAACGCTGCTCTTTATATCTTTATTAATAGTTCTTTTGCAAACAATAAAGACCTTAGCTCTTAACTAGGCTATATAATCATCCTAGGCAATGAAAGGAAGGATGACGATACCTCTGAATTCACCCTTAGAGGAAATATCATAACATATAGCTTGACTAAATCTAAGAGAGTTATAAGGAGTGCCTTAGCTTCTGAGCTATATGGGATGGTTTAAGGTGTTAATATTATATACGTAATAAGCACTACTCTAAATATCATTACCAACTAAATTAATAAGCCGAGAATCCTAATGATCATATGCACTAACTCTTTCTTACTATATAAGTATATTATTAAGCTAGGAACGATAAAGGAAAAGAGGCTAATAATTAATATTATAGCTTTATAGCAGTTATATAAGAGGAGAGAAGTGGCTAAAATACGCTGGATTAATAGTAATAATAATCCTGTGAATATAATAATAAAAGCTTTACTAAATAAAGCTCTTAAGACCTTTATAACAAAGAATAAAGCCTAAATCCGTGTAGAAGGATAGGTTAAAAGACCTGTTGCAAGAATTGCCGCGAGAGCTGCTGCCAGAGCTGCTAAAGGATAAAAAAGTCCTAATTCCTTACCAAATCCAACGACAAATTAAGCGCCTAATAAAGAGCTTAAATTTAATGAATTCAAACACGATTATAAGCGCCTAATTTGGTAGGATTAAACGCGGGAATTACACCCTTTCGCCCCCCCCCCCCTACAACACTCTTTGCCTCTATAACCATTCGGCCTGGACCAACAAAAGTCATTCATTTAAAGGATTTTTTTTTTTTTTTTGCTTTATTACTTATTGGTTGATATCTGATTATTAGGGCGTTTTATGCATTTTTGAAGCGATTCCTCTTCTTCTTTAATAAAGAGAGAATTTACAAGTGTTAGAATCGCTTATATAAATAATAAAAGGGATACGCTGCATTAACTAGGAATTATAGGTTATACACAGAATGCACGCACCCTAATTAGCTGGATTACAGGTTATGTGACCTGGGGCTATAACGTGGCCACAACACCATACCTCTGCATTATAGCCTGCTTCTTCCCCTCTTTTAGAGATATAAATGAATTAATTATTAAACCCCCCCCCTACATTTGTGCTGCAGCATACTTGTAACCTGAGCGTTACTAACAGTAATAATAGCTATAGTGTTTAAACACTAAAGTATTCCTACTAACTATAAAAAGTTAATCTAGTAATAGTTATTAAAGTATTAAATAATAAACTATTCTTTTTATTATCTGGAATTAAATAAATCTCTCTCTAAGTATATATTATTAGAATCGGTTCCTTTAAAACTATAATAAGCTTATAATGTATTAGGATATTTTGGCTTTATAATTACTATATAAAAGCTTTAAGAAAGAAATTACTAGCTAGATAGAATAAGTAATATTAAGAATTATTACTAATCCTGTCTTATGTGTTAATAGACTAGTATATAAATTGCTAGAGCAAAACCTTAATTTATTACTATATTAAAACCATAGGGACTAGTTATAATAAACTACTTAAGTCTTATTATACTATATACAAGAAATAGAAATACATATGTCTTAATAGTAGTGGACTATATAATAAAATTTACTCTAGCTTAATCTTATAGTAAGTTTACTAGGAAGGCAGTTACGTCTATTTAAAGTAATTATTAGAGTGCTATTTTTAGGTGGCTAAAAGGGATTTATTATAATAATAGATCCTACTTTAAAAACTTATATTTTTAGTTACTTACTAAGAAACATAAAACCAGTCTGACTTTTAGACCTGTATTATATTTATTATTAATAGGGTTTGTAGAAAGGAATATAAGATTAGTAAAAAACTAGTTAATAAAATGGGTAGTTAAATGAAATAATGTATTACTTAAGTTATAAAACTAGGCTATATTAAACATTATAGTTATACTTAATAATAGATATATATTAAGCATAGGAATAAGCCCGGCTATATTTATAATTAGTTTCAAACTATTTACTAAATATAAGGGAGTAGAAAATATAAATAACCTAAAGGTAGAATTATATTTATTAAATAACCTATAAAGATTAAGAGAACTTAATATATAGAATATTAAATAAAAAGAAGATTAATAAGAAATGCTATAAAATTAAAAGATAAACAAATTAATATAAAGAGAACCTTAAGAGGTATTAAGATCCTTTAAAGTTAGGAGCATAGTATAGGAGAAAATAGATAAAGAGGGAAAACTTAAAGGAAAATTCTATAAATTATAGGGAAATCTTTCCAGGGTTATGTTAAAGGTGTTATTAGTAATATATAAAATCAAATCTATTAACAGAGGAATAAGATAAAAGATCCATATTAATAATTTAAAGGTATATATTAATTAACTAGAAAAATTATGTTCTTCTTAACTAAATACTTAGGATTTAACTAATTAAGAAGAAGTGAATATAGCTGAAAACTTATTATAAAGTTAGACAGCTATATATAGGTAAAGTAGCTAAATTAGGGTAGCTATATAGGCTTAGTAAAAGCTCTATATATTCTATAAGCCTAAGAGGATTCTTCTCTTTTTCTTTTCTTTTTAGTACCTAACTATACTTTTCTCTAGGCTTTTTCTTTACTTTTTCCTTTTATTTAATGTTTTTCTTTATTATAATAACTTCTTTTCTTTTTTAGAAAAGAATACTAGGCCTTTTTATTACTTAATTTTAAAGGGAGCTTTAAAATTATTTATAGCAAGTATATGCTTAGGAAGTTAACTTCTTTTCTCTTTATTTACAAGGAAGGCGTTAACTCTTCCATTAAATTTTTTCATTTTACTAGAATATTAAGTTTATTATTACCTAATAGAAATACACTTTTCTAATCTAAATTTACTTTATTTAAATTTCATAACCTCCTTAACCTTAAGTTAACTCTACTACTATAAGTTTTTGCTTAAGATTATTAACTATTTTAGGAAAACTTTTAATACTATAACAGGAGATTAAGAATTATGCAAATTAATCTTTAGACCGCCTTTAATAAAGGCAGTAAACACTTTAAAGAAAATAAGCAAGCAAGCTTATTTATAAGGAAAGAAAAAGTAGACAAATTTATTTAATAATATAAACTAAGAAAGTAATAATATTATTCTAAAGTTTAAAAATAAAGAGATATATTAAGATAGAACTAATTCTTTTTTAATAAATATTTAGCTATAGTTTGTAGAATATATTTAACTATTTTTAGGAAAGTTATTAAGAAAGTATATTACTTAAAACAAAGTAACCCCTTTTTTTAGATTTAGGTTATTTACTTATAAACCCTTAAATTGTTAATTAGTAAAGAAACTAGCTATAGGAATTACTAGAATAGAGAATAGGGAGGAAAAAGAAGTAAATAAGGAGAACATATAAATGCTCTTTATTATTATACTTATTACCTAGAGAAAAAAGATAATAAACTAAAATACATATTTAAAGCAGGTAAAGAAGTAATATCCTTTTATTATAGCTTTTAATTTTAGAGAAAAAGGAATTATCTTATTAGCCTTCCAGATGCTAGACAATTTAAAGGTATTTAATATAAAAAGATCCTTATTTAATAATAAAAGGATAATACCTTTAAAGAAGATAATAATTAGATAACCTTTAATAATAGCTATATAGGCTATGTTATCTTTAATTGCCCTAACTTAGATTAAGACCATACCTATTAATTTATAAACTAAGAAAGGTATAAAAGGATATCTTAGTTAATTAAAAAGCATAATAGAGATGGCCTTAAAACATAAGGAGTTTATAAAAATTTAATAAATTTAAATTAAAGAAGAAAAGAGGGTTAAAGAATTAAAAGTTATTAAAGGAGATTTTAAGCAGTTTAGTATAATTAAATAATAAAAGTAGACGTTTAATATGCTAATTTAAAGTTATAATAAGATACTTAATAAATTTATAGCTATAAGGGAACAGTTAAGGACTATAATTAAAAGAAAAAAAAAGAGAGAAAAAAGGTTAACCTTTTTAAAAAATAAGAGAAAATCCTAGAAGATTAAAAAGGAAAAGAATAAAAAGAAAATAAAAGCTTTAAAAGAAAAATTTACTTCTCTTAAAAGATAGTTATTACTACTATAAGATAATAATTAGGATTATTAGCAAATAGTTAGAATAAATAAGCTAGGGATAGAAATTAAAGGGGACATTTATAATAAAATAGAATAAGAAATGGGATTATTAGGTAATAAGAATTAACTAGGGAGGATTAAAAAGTAAAGTATAAGATAGTGTTATAGTTAATACTATCGCAGATATAGGGAGTTTATTAAGGGGAAAAGTAAATCACGTGGGAAGAGGGGAAGAAATACTAAAGAAATTAGAGGATTAAAAAAGAGATTAGCTTAACAACAACAACCTACATATTGGCAAGAATTGAACCTTACTCAAAGAGTCCACTTTCACCCCTTACATTTATGCTATAGCATACTTATAACCTGCGCATTACTAATACTGATTAGTGGTTACTAATAACTATAGATTTACTAGGTTATACTTAGAAAAGACTTATCTAAATGCTTTTACTTATGTAATTATAAGAAATTCTAACGTTATACTAACTAAAGGATTATTTCTTTAATTATTGACTTTTGCTACTTGTCTATAATAATAAGAAGACTTAACTCTTATAGATCTTCTTACTTATTGTTAACTTTTATTACTTATCCACAATTAAAACCAGATCTTTACTGTTATTTATAGAGAATCAACCAATGCTAACTGCTTTAATTAGTACTAAATACAAAGCCTAAAACACTAAAATATCTTTAAGCTAAGGAAAAATGGATAATTTTAATAAATAGCTTTAAAAAAATGTCTATAGAAGAGAACTTTTAAAGAGCACCCTTCCTTAAAAACTCTATAAATACTACTTAATTTTATCCTAGAATTAGACTAAGTTAGTTAAGAATATTAATATTAATACAGCTACTAAATAACAAATTAATAACTATATTGTATATATAATTAACTATTATATTCTTAACTAAGGAAAAGGGCGTGATCTTCTTATTAACTTTTAGTAAGACTATGAAAATTAGACTAAGGATGCTTTTAATAAAAGTAATACTAACCTTAAGTATACCCTATATAACTACCTTAATAATAATAGTGTTAAAACAGCTAGAGGATTAAGATTAAATATCTCTAAAGATCTTGTTAATATTTTAAATATTAACCCTAATATAAATTATAAACCTTTGCTAGAAAAAGTAACTAGGAAAGGAAAAGAGATTTAATGACTTAAACTTTCTAATAATAAGGACTCTAATAATAATAAAGATTTTTATTTAACTGAAGACCCTTAACCAAAACTATAAAACCTAACTAGAATACTTTTTAATAGTAATTAAAAAGCTCTTAATACTCTTAAGAGACTTTACTAAAAAAAGAATAATATTCTAGAGAAGTGTATGACTTTATTAATAAGAAGTTACTATATTTTAAAGAGAAATATTCTTAAGCAGGAGTTTCCCCCTTACTTTACTTAAAAGCTTTTCTTATTATACTTTAAGGTAAAGCATATATATATTTCCTTAAATACTTTAAGGTAAAGATAATTCTATTTAAAGAAATAACTTAGAACATTAGAACTCACTTTAAAACACCTAAGAATAAGAGCTTTTATAAAACATAATTTACTAATTTATGCCTTTACTATATTATTATAAAATACCTAATAAAGAGTAAGTTAAAATGCTTAGAAATCCTTCTTAATTAACTTATAAAGATATTTAATAGCCTTTATAACCCTCTTAAGTAAGATATAATCCTTCTTTATTAAGTATAATAAGTAATAAAAAATGATAATGATTTTTATAATATAAAATTTAGGAACGTGCTAACCTTTAAAGGATTTATTAGTAATCTTTAAAATTACCTCTTAGTAATAGACATATTACTAACCTTTATAAGTTAGTTACTAATAACTACTAATAATAATGCCCTTATTACCCAGTCTATAGACTAGAACACTAATATAGCAATGTTTACAGACTAATAATATTTATAAGCTATATATTATAAAAAACCTTAAGCTAGAGTAAGCTTAAAGAAATGCTTTATTTATTATAAAGAAGGATACTAATTAACTAATTATCCTACTTCTAAGTAAAAGAAAGTAGAAGTAACTTAGTAAAATAATAAAAAACACTAAAAACTACCTTCTAAATACTAATACTATGCATTCTTATAGGCCTATAAGGGCGAAATAGCCTAACTTACTACTACTAATAATAGTAGTAAGGAAAAAATATAAAAAAGCTGCTTAAAACGCCGCTTTCCTTACTACTAATAAAAGAAAGGAACCAGATAATAAAGAGACTTATAATACTCTTCCTTTATAATATTCTTTATATAAGCACTAAACTCCCTGCTCTTTTTAGTATTAACTATAAACTTCTTACAGAATAATGCTTTTAAACATACCTTATTTCTTAAGGACCCCTATAATTATAATACTAATAAAAAACCTTAATAACATATGTATCTTATAAATACAAGATATACAGCGGATATATTTTATAGTATACTCCTAAATACAGAAGCATTAGGAATTTCAACTACTGGCTAAGGCTAAGTTAACGCTCTAATAAAAATTATAAAGAATCTTACAATTAAGTATTCTTCTAACTAAAAAACTATTACCTTTAGAGCTAGTATTATGACTTTAACTAGTATTTTAAAGCTTTTAATGATTTTTAGTATAATACCTTTTTATATGCTTAATAGTGTCATACTATTTTTATATTTTATTATAGATATAAATAAAATAGGTATTAAACTTAATAATCTTAAGAATCTTTTAATCTAAGGAGATAAAAAGATACCTATTATTAGGAAATAAGGACATCCTTAGTAAATAGCTAGTTCTTAAGAACCTGCTATCTTTATGCTTTTTAAAACCAAAATCTATTAACTTTATTACTAATTTAGTTATTTATTAATTAACGAATTAAATAACCTTTTTACTAGAGCTAGTAAAGAATTTAATAAGGCTAATATAGGAAAAATTATATATACTTGCTATTAATACCAGATGAACGCAAAAGCTTTAAGTAGATTTAAGTTTACTTTTAAAGATAATCTTAAATTTAACTATAAGGTCCTTATTAATATTATATAAATTAATAAGAAGCCAGTTCTATATATTATAAATTTAGTAATATTATTTTAAGCTGCCTGCTTTCTTAGACCCTAATAATAAAAAGCTTAAGATATTTAAAATACCCTTAAAAAATGCTAAATTAACACATGTCTTAGACCCCTAGACTGGATAGTCTATAATGCTAGAAGGAATTTTACTTCTAGTAAATTTAGGCATTTAGCTTAACTACTATTAATTAATATTAATAAAGTCCCCGTTAAGGCTTATAATAGCATCAGAAAACTTAAGCAATATTATGCCCCTTTCTACAAAGTATATAATATTATTAAGACTAAGGCTAATAATCTTCTCCTAAAAGAGCAGATACTATAAATAGCTGTTAAAGCAGTTAATAACTCTGCTGGTTTAAATAGCCTTATTCCTACCCTCTTAGTCTTTAAAACCTATTTAAGGATAATAAATAATTCCCCCTTAAGCTTTATAGTTATCTAAAGAGCTAAGATACTTTAAAAAGTAATAAATAAAGCAAGGCATAGTCTTATAAGGCGCTAAGTCTATAATGCTCTTAATACCCGTAATAGCCTAATAACCCTGCCTATATATACTCTTTCTTTAAATTCTAATATATAAGTTTATTATAAAAAAGACAGATAGACTAGCCCTTATAAGCTTCTCTTAATAAAAGGAGAGACTTATATTATTAAGATACCTTATAGCCCTATAAAATTTCAGTTTATAGTTGTTAAACTATATATAACCTTACTAGAGGTGAAATCTTCTTATAAGAAAGACCTGGTTTAAGGTAATAAACCCTTAATTTCCTAAGGAATATAAGACTATAGCTTAAATAACTAAGGGTAAGAAAACGCTAAAATTAATAAAAACCATAAGAACCCCTCTAATAACCTAATAACTCTACTATAAAAAGGACGTAAAAGACCCTAGAAACACCCTTAAGCAGAGGCTTTTTTTACTAAGAAAGAAAAGGCTAATTTTTAACTTATAATTAACCTCTGTATATAAGAAAAAATTAATATACCTAGAGAACCTTTTAAACTCTTTAATAAAGCAGAAATTAATGCTTTACTAGCTAGAAATATATTTAAATTCGTAAAATTTAACACGTAAAGGTATAAAGGTAAAAGACTCTTTAGCTTATAAATAGTAAGAGAAATTAAAGATAAGGTAACTAACTCTCTATATAAAAAATCACGATGTATTATCTAAGGCTATAGTAACTAAGAAAAAGAGGTTATTCTTATATAGTTACTCATAATTTAAAGAGCTAGTTAAAGGCTTATTATTACCCTTTGTCACGGTTAGAGGTCTATTAGTAGAGTGAAGGCTGTAGTTAAGCGTACTTAAAGCTAAATAGCTACAGGTAGGGTTAGTAATGTAAATGTTATATTCACTAGCCTTTTTATTTCTTTATAAGGCCTGTCCCCTTATATACCTATATATAGCTAGGGCATAGCTTGCTTTAGTAAGTTTCTATACCCCTATGCTCTTATCTTATAACTCTCCTAATAGAGCGCCTTCTCTTGTCTGTAATTACCTTTAATTACTATAAGTAGTCTTAGGCCTTAGTCTTTACTCCCTTATAACTCTCTTATTATAACCTAGCAAGCCCTTTTCTTAAATATATAACTCTTATATTATAATTTATTATAACTTTACTAAATATATATATATTATACTAAGCCTACCCTGCTTTCTATCTTTTTAATAGTAAATCTAATCTTATAATAACCTTATAATAAGGTCTTTACTAGGTTCTAGCTTATACTTATTCTTAATAATAACTCTTATAATATTATTAAGCCTACTAGACCTAAAACTGTTTTTTCTTATTACTTATAAATTACTTTTAACTCTCTCTTATTATTAAAGCTACCTTACTCTGCTTATATTAGCTTATAGCTTACTGCTTTATTATAGTACTAACACTACTTATAAAGAAATCGCTCCTAGGCACCTTTATGCCTAATTATATAAATAACATTATTAATCCAGGCATGTATATTAGATTAGTAGCCTAACTATCCAGCTATAAGAAGGTCTCTTTTCCTCTCTTTTTAGCCTATTTTTTCCTTCTTTCTTTATTATTATTTACTTATATATTATCTCTTGCTACTATTATATTTTTACTTTCTTATAGCTTAACTACTATTATTACTTCCTTTTTATTAATATATACATAAATTTCAACATTATTATTATCTCCTTTATCTATTCTATTTATTTAGTAAGTTATATACTTAATACTATATATACACTGCTTATTTATAGCTAATAATTACTAGTTATTATATCTTATACTAGTTAATCTCCTGCCTTTTCTTTTATAGCTCTCCCTTCTCCCTCTAGTAAGCTAAATATTATAATGCCTATCTTTAAAGTTAATTAGTATATTATTTAAATACTCATATTCCTAGGCTATAGCTAACTTACTACTAGTATTTAAAAAATTCCTTATTATTATTATAGCTATATAGTAGTAATCTAGTAGATCTTCCTAAAGTCTAATAATATTAAACCTATTTACTTCCTTAAATATATTACTATTTCTAAGCCTTATAGGAAGATATATAATAATAAGTATATTACTTATACTCTACTATCCTATTACTAATTATTATAGCCTATAGTACTAAATGCTTTTATTGCTTAAGGAATAATAAAAAGTATAGTAGTATTAGTTTCTTATAATTATTCTTATTCTAGTTACTATTAATTAGCTGCTAGATACCTGCTTAAATTAGTATTTTTTACTAGAAAATATTTAAAAAGATAAAGAAAAAAACTAATAATATCTACTACTATTAAGTGCCTATAAGTTTATTACTTAATTATAGTTAATTTACTGCTAATAATTTCTAGGGTATAATAAGTATATAGGTGAATTTAGCTATTATAATAGCTAAGATAAAAAATTCTAATATTTATAGATATGCTTAATATATATATCTTTAGGTAGATATTAAGCTTAAGCTTAAGAATAATAAGTATACTATAATCTTATAGGACATTACCTATACTACTATACTTATATAAATAAAAATCGCTAATTACCTATAATATATCTATACTTATAGTAAGGATATATATATCTTTTAGTTTATTTATAACTTTATAATAGCTAACTTATTACTAGCTATATAAGCCTATTATAAGGAAGACTCCCCTTACTACATATATCATACCTATAACCATCCCTTGCGCTATATTAGAATTACTTAGCATTAAATCTAACTTTATAAGTGCTAATAAATCTAATAACAGCTCTAAATAAGAGTAGCTTATTAGTAGCGAGATTATAATGCTTTTAGTAGCTATTAGTCTATTATTAATAAAGATAAATATCTTTAAGTATTACTAATATCTCCTGTAATATATTATACATGTACTTTGCTATCTTACTACTATTCTCCTTTTATAATCTATTATAATGTCTTATATATTAAAGTTCCTTTTTAGTACCTAGGAATTCTTTAATTTATTATAGCCTTTTTACTTTACTAAGTATTTATACTACTTGCCTTAATACTTATATATTATAATTTACTTAACCTTATACAATTCCTAGTTATAAATAAATAGCTATAATATTACTATAGCCTTATTAGGATTTAGACCTTTATATGGCTCTAAACTTATAATATTAAATATATTATACAGGCGTATATTATCTAAAAGCTTTAGACAGTAGGCTAGTTTATATACGCTTATTTTCTCTAAAACCTTAAAAGGTTGTAAATACTTTACTATAAGCTTTTTGCTTAGTTATTAAAGGTTAATATTCTTAGTTAATAAAAGCATATAATTACTTAGTGCAAAACTTATTAAGCCTTTTTCTTATTATAGTACTTTATATACTATTCTTAAGTTATGTAAAGTAGCTGCTTAGTTGCCTTATATTATTATTATAATTCTTATATCTTTATATCCGCTTGTATGTTTATAATATCTAGTGCCTTTATAATATAGTCTAGGCCCCTTAGCTAATAACCTTATAATAACTCTACTAAAGAATAGCTATAAGCTAAGTGCTTACTAGTATTATAAGCATATTAAGCTAAATATAAGTGGTTTTTTTAGTTTATTTATTCTTATACCCTAAATGCTTTAAGGTAGTGCTTTAGGACTTAGTTAACCCTTTCTATCTATTTATTTATTTATAAATAAAAAGTAATACTAAGTAGTTGCTTAATTACTAGTAAGTAGCAAAAGGTTCTTTAAAAACTACTAATAAATATTATTCTTTTATTTAAGATAATTCCTTTTAGTGTGCTATAGTCCTTAAATATATATTTAAGAAATATAGTAGTAAGGTTACTACTTATTATCCTTATAAATATAGCTATATATAGCATGTATTTTAAGAATTAGTTTATAATAATAAGAATTATATTATGTTCCTTTTTACTAGCTTATTTTATTAAGGGAAGGCTAGTAATAAAGTCTATAAAGAGCTCTTAAAAGGGTTTGCTAGGGATTAGTAATATAGCTAACTTACTATAAGGTTAATATAACCTAGGCTTATTAACTTAATAGTTTAAGCATAAGCTTATATAGTTTTTTATATCTTTTTATAATTCTAGCTAGTAGTACTATTTAGCTACTCTATAAATTATCTTGCTTACACCCTAGTATTTTACTATAAGGTTATTATAAGTAAGTATTAAAATTTCTATATATATTCTTACTAGTATATATACCCTTATATTAAAACATAGTAAACTGTTTTTATTAATTACTTAGTGCTTTTTAACTATTATATTACTACTACTAAGCAGTACTATCTATATTTTATATAATAAATCTGTAATGGATTCGAGCTCAAAGCTCGGATCTACACAGCCGGAAAGCAGAGGGCTTTATGTAAGCAATATGCAAGCAGCTTAGGCCCTAGTCATATATATAACTATAAAGAAAGGGTTACTAGAATTAAATAGATCTTTTCTTTCTCTTTTTCTTTATAAATAATATTCTTATTTAAGTTACTAGCTTTATAGTTATATCTTAGTAAGACTATAATATATATTATTTATTTTTTTATTATTTACCCTAAAAACCTTAATATATATAATATAAAGGTTATACTTATAATGGATAGGATAATAACAAATGTAATATAATATAATACTATAGCTAACCTAGCTAAGTCTAGTGCTATATAAGAGCTGCTATACCTTTAAAGTATAATAGTAATATAGGAAATAATAAATAAGAATATAGTAAGTAAAATTACTAAGCTAAAATAATAGCTATAAATAGCATCTGCTTTAGCCATATCTTATAATACTAATATAAGTACCTTAGGCATAGGTAAATAGTAAGTAGCCTTAATAAAGGTAAAACTAAAGAGAAAACCTATTAATATAAGTAACCCTTATAAGGGAAACTGGATTAAATATCTAGTATAAAGAAGCCTTTTAGCTTATAAACTTAAGGCAAATAGTGCCTTTATTAGGAATAATTAGGATAAATAGTGTTTTATTTACTAATACTTATTAACTTAAGTTTAGGCTTAGGTTTTACCCTTCTTTAAAGTAGGAAAATCTATTAATTATACTCTAGAGGAGTTCTTAAAATACCTTAACTTCTTATTTCTAAACCCTTATTAGGCAGAGCATACTACTATTAAACTAAATTAGGTTAAATAATAACCTAAAGAAAAATTTAATAATTTTTTTGTTTGCTTTAAGCAAAAGCTAGTCTTAGTAGGGAAATACTATTAGGCAGAATCTATTAAGCTGTCTAAACTATATATAGCTTTAAATAAGAAGATATAAGACTACTATATAGAATATAATATCCCTTATATAAACTACTTTTAAGCAGTAGAAAGGTTATAAAGTATTACCTTTAATTTTAAATCTTATAAGATAAAAAAATGCTTAAAGGCTTAATGCTATATAATAACTAAATCCCCTTTAGCTGTATTTTAGGATAGGGAAGGTAATATAAAGATAATAGGTATGAATATTATATTCTCCTTTAAGTAGTAAAAGATATATACTAAGTAGGTTTTAGCAGAGGAGATATAATCTTAATATAATAATAAATAGTGCTTATATTATAAAGTTACTAAATATTAATTAAAGGTATATTACCTTTTCTCTATATATTCTCTAAAGACTAATATATATATAGTTAATATAACTATACCCTAGGTTAGGTCTAAAGTTAAAAATAACTTAAAAAAAGACAGCCCTTAAGCTTAAGGCTTAGTAAGGGAAAGGAAAATAGTAGTTAGCTATTATAATTACTATAAAAGGCATATAAACAAATAAAAAATAAAATAAACTCTAATCTTTTTTTACTATTAGTTTTATTTAATAAAATAGCCTTTACTAATATATAAGTAAATAGTAAGTATAATAGCTATACTACTATAAGTAAATCTTTTATATAGAATATAGGGTTTCTTATATTCTTATTAGCCTAACCTTAAATAATTTAAATAGCTATTTTTATTAAAAAGCAAGGCTAAGATAGCTACTACTAAGGCTTAACTATAATATCTAGGGTTACCTAGTTTACTACTAATATAAACAGCTAGAGTTTTCTAGTCTTAGTATATATAATCCTAGGCCTTACCTAGTTATATATCTTAGAAACCCTATAGTTAAAGCAATATAATATTATAATTTATACAGCCTAAAAGTTACTAGTAGTCTAGTTATTAGGAAACTTTTAAGTATAAGTAATGTTTACTAGGAAGGTAGTAACTTTAATAATTATAATATTAGGCTTTATATATACTAAAATAGCATAATAAGTAGTAATAAGGAAAGAAAAAGATATATAGTTCTTAGCTACTAACTTATAAGATATAACTATAATACTTAATATTATTATACCTAAACTAAATCTAATTAGAATGCTTTTAAACTGCCTACTAAAAGAGCTTTAGGATTTTAAAGACCTATTTAATAAGAAAAAGGCAAATATATTACTACTATATAAAGGGACTGCAAATTATTATATTTATCTATAAAAAAACCCTAATAGTATAGACCTTAAGCTTTCTTAGGCTCCCTTATATAATATACCTTAAAAGTAGCTCTTAAAGATATAAAAGTAAATTATAGATTTTATAAATAAAGGTTAGATATAAGCTAGCTCTTTATTAGCTAGGGCTCTAGTCTTACTTATTAAAAAGGCAAAAGGGGGTTAGTAATTTTATATAGACTATTAGGCATTAAATAAAGTTATAGCTTAGGATAAGTATTCCCTTTTTTTAATTAAAAAAACCCTTTATTTTCTAGCTAAAGTAAGATACTTTACTAAGCTTAATATTTATATAGCCTTTTATAAGCTATAGGTTGCTAAAGGGGATAAGTAGTTAATAGCATTTTAGATATAATTTAGACTCTTTAAGTAGCTAGTTTACCCTTTTAATTTAGCTAGGGTGCTTATTACTTTTTAATAATATATTAATAATACCTTAGGGAATATATTAAGAGACTTTATAATAGCTTATTTAAATAATATCCTTATTTATACTAAGGGCTTTAAAAAAGACTATATAGTAAAAGTATAAAAGGTCTTATAATAACTAAAATGCACTAGGCTATACTTAAATATTAATAAGTATGCATTTATAGTTATAAAGGTAAAGTACCTAGGTTTTATTATAAAAGCTAGAAAAGCTATCCGCCCTAACCTAAAGAAGATTATAGCTATTTAGAATTAAGAGTCCCCTTAAATAGTTTATAGAGTATAAAGCTTTTTAGGCTTTATAAATTTTTATTAAGAGTTTATTAATAACTTCTTAAACCTTATAGGCCTTTTAACTAATCTTACTAAAAAGGCTACTAGGTTTTACTAGTCCCTAAAATATAAAAAGGTATTTTAAGCGCTTAAAGCTGCCTTTATTTTATCCCTAATCCTTATATAATAGGATTTTAATTTAGAGATATAAGTAAAGGCTAACTTTTCTAATAAGGCTATAGGTAAATACCTCTTTTAATGCAATTTAGAGGGAGTATAAAGGCTAGTAGCATATTACTTAGCATAGCTAATAGCTATATAGCAGAATTATATAATTTATAATAAGGAGCTCTTTAGTATTATTTCCTGCTTAAAGCTATAGTTAGCTAAGCTAAGGAGTATAGCCTAGCCATTTATAATCCTTATAAATTATAAGAATTTAAAGTATTTTATAGCCCCTTAGGAGATATTTAAAAGATAAGCAAAATAGGTAAAAACATTATCCCTTTTTAACTATTACTTATACTATTGCCTAGGTATATAGGCAGGTTATTTAAATGCTTTATTTTAATAAAACTAAGATTAGAGAAAAGGAGAATAGCTAGTAGGTTATATGTTTTGCTTAATTTAGGGAATATTAAAAATAATCTAAGTGCTAGGAGCTAATACAATAAACCTAGTTAGGGTAAAAATAATAGGCAAACTAAAGGAGAGTAATAACTAGAATAAAGATAATCTAGATAATTTAAATATAATAATAGGTTCTAATCTAGGCAAACTAGAGGAGGGTAGTAACTAGAATAAGGATAACTTAAATATTATTCATGTATGCTAGGTAGCTAGAGCCACTAACTAGTTCATCAACTAACTTCTTAATATAGGAAAAACCCTAATATAGGGGAGAAAACCCATATTCTTTTATATAGCTCCTGCTAAGCCTCTAATATAAAGTCTTTATTGTTTTTAACTATTAGTATAAGATATCTGCTAGTTCCCCCAGAACTACAGATAATAACAAAAGTATAGTTATGCTTTATATAAAAGGTTAGTATGTTAGTAAAAACCTCCTATAAGCACCTCCCCTTTTAATCCGGCTCTTCCTCCTCTATTCTATTATTTTCATTACCTTTAGTCCCTTTCTTAGCCTTAACATTATATATCTGCCATGCCTTATAAAGCTCCTCTGCTAACCTATACTGCTAAAGTCGCCTAGTTAAGAGCACCTACTTTATAATATTTAGTACTAGCTTTTTATTATTAAGTACTGCCCTAAGTTCCCATAGGTCTCTTATTATAAGCACTACTAGGATTAGCCTTAAATAGTTATATTCTAAGCATAATAAGATAAGGTAGTAAATATCCTTATTTCCTCCCTAGTATTAATATATTAGTAATATTACCTTAGGCACTTATCTGTTATAAAGAAAGGTATTTAGCCTTATCTTTTCTATTTAAAGCTATACTAAGGCCATAGATTTATGCTTTAGTAAGCTATTATAAAGCCTTGCTATTTTTTTTATACTCTTAAAATTAGGTTCCTTATTTATTACTATTACTTTTACTTATTCTCTTCTTACTTAAGCCTTATGCCTCTGTTATATTTACTGTTTTTCCCACTCCCTCTTTAATTCCTATTTAGCTATAAGGCTGCTAGAGAGGGAGGGGGGGGTATTAGAAAACGCCTTATAGTAATTATATTAGTAGCCTCTTCTATAGCATTATACCTGTAATGCTATTAAATTACATACCTATTATATCTTCTTACTTATACTACTATTCTTAAGTCTTTAGTAAAATTATTACTTAATATAATTAAGGTATAGATCTACTAACAGTACTACTACTTCTATCTCTAAGAGTATTACTAGTATTGCCTTATATGCCCCTATAACCCGCCTTAAGTATTTATTCTATTCCCTTATAAATACCTTTACTACCCCCTATACTACCTCTTTTAACTTATTATAGGTATAGTATATCCTAGCTCTATAGGCTATTATACTTCTTATTACCTATATATAAAGAGATCGAGAGGTTAAAAAGGACAACACCGCGGATACGACGCGGTATTACGCCTAAAACAGAAAAGAAGCATAGAATTAGATTCCTTATTATTAATTACCCCCCCTAGTAATAGCATATTATATAAGGGAAGTAAGCAGTATAAGGGGTATAATAATTAATAAATTTTTATATAAATCTATAACTAATAAAGGATAAGGCACTACCTAGAAAGAAATATAATATTAAGAAGAAAATCCTAAAGTAATAATAGTATAAGAAAAACTAAAGAATAAAATAAAATTACTAAAGGAATTAATAATAAAAGTTATTTTAAAGGTAAAAATAATAAAAGTATAGGCTTTTATTAGAACTTTTATATAAATTACTATAAATATAAAAGGGGAGATAGCCTAAGTAAGAACTAATATAAAAGGCCTATAGGCCTTAATTATAAAAGCGGTTAGTAGTAAAGTAGAAACTATAGTTAAAAAGGCAGTTAAAGAGGTAATAAAGGCTGTTTATAGGACTAGATTAGTAGTTAGGGGGACTTAGGTAAATATTATAGCTTATAGAGTTATAGGGCAGAATATAATAATACCTTTAGCTTAAATAAAGGGTATAGCAAACAGTTGGATCTAAGGAAAAGAACGACCAACACCGCGGACACGACGCGGTATTACGCCTAAAACGAAAAAGAAGCATAGAATTGGATTCCTTATTATTAAATACCCCCCCTAGTAATAGCGCATTACATAAGGGGAGTAAGCAGCACAAGGGGTGCAATAATTAATAAATTTTTGTATGGATCCGCGACTAACGAAGGATGAGGTACTACCTAGGAAGAAATATAATATTAAGGAGAGAATCCTAGAGTAATAGTAGTGCGGGAAAAACTAAAGAATAAAATAAAATTACTAAAGGAGTTAATAATAAAAGTTATCCTAAAGGTAGAAATAATAGAAGTATAGGCTTTTATTAGGACCTTTATATAAGTTACTATAGATATAGGAGGGGAAATAGCCTAAGCAAAGACTAGCATAGGAGATCTATAGGTATTAATTATAAAAGCAGTTAATAGTAAAGTAAAAACTATGGTTAAGAAGGCAGTTAAG
Organism: Aciculosporium take MAFF-241224; assembly: GCA_000222935.2. Taxonomy (NCBI): domain Eukaryota; kingdom Fungi; phylum Ascomycota; class Sordariomycetes; order Hypocreales; family Clavicipitaceae; genus Aciculosporium; species Aciculosporium take. The sequence goes on along the minus strand of AFQZ01000138.1, from coordinate 7,766 downwards.
AAGGCAATAAAGGCCGTCCCTAGGACTGGATTAACAGTTAGGAGGACTTAGGCAACTGTTATAGCTTGCGGAGTTACAGGGCAGAATATGACAATACCTTTAGCCCAAACAGAGGGTATAGCAATACTAGCCTGTTATTACCAGGAAGTAATAGTAAAGGGAAATACTATTAGTAAGGCAGTTAGGAATAAATTACTAGGAGAGATTGTGAAGGCAGTAAACAGTGCTATTAGCATAAAGGAGGTAATAGTAGTATGCAGACTATAGAGTAGAGACATAGTTATTATGTTTACTGAGGCAGGGAGGAAATGGAAGGAAAACACGGCCTAGGTGAGAGTTGCCTTTAGACCTATAGCAGAAGTAAACAGAAAGATATTTAGTGTAATTATTAAGGGATTCCTAACACGATTGACAAACCATGTTATAATTAAGGATATAAGGAAAAACATTAAAAAGGAAAATAGTCTAAATATGGTAAAGATAATAGTGCGAAAGCTAAAGGGAACAGCGACGAGGGCACCACTAGTGGTTAGCGTTAAGGGCACTGAGGCAGCAAACTGCCTATACCATGGGGGAATAGTATACTAAGCAGAGATTTTCAATGCTAAGCTATACAACAAGATGGTCCACCTAAAGTAATATTATAATTACTATAAGATTAGATATATTGCTAGGTACTACAAGGAGAAAGCAAGATACAGCAGGTATGCTGCTAGAAAACACCCTAAGGGAGAGAGGACTTGCCCGATGTTAATAGGCAAGATACGGGAGAGATGCCTAAATTGCACAGGGGCACATCCAGCATGGTCTTAGCTATGCTTAGTAAGCAATAATAAGTAGCAATAAGCCCGGGAGGCTTACGCTATAAGGCCGCTATTCTTTTGCAACCATTGGTCAGAGGCCGTAACAGCTACTACAGGCAAGGGTTATTATAGAGAAGAGACCGGGGGATTAACAGAAAGGCAGCTAAGAGAAAGGAGCATATAACTAAGGGGCCTTTCTATAAGATAAACATATAAACTACAATTAGAATAGCAGAGACCGGCAGAGAAAGGCACGATACTAGCCTTCCTACAACTAATAAGAGAGCAAAACAATACTAGAGCCAGCCTAACCAGGGTGCTCTGAAGCACACAATAGAGTACATAATTAAGGTTATATACTAGAATACACAGAAGAAAAGCAATCTAGTACATCTGGCGTTAGGGCATGACATTAGCCCTGAGGTAATAGCCATCTAGGAACCAGGAGGCTATAATAGTATACTGCTAAATCCATCTTAGGGGCACTATATATTAGTAACATACAGTAAAAAAATAGCGATTTATATACACCAGAAGGTTAAGGCAGGGCTTTAGACTATAGGGAGGGGGGAGGATTAGTGCAGTATTAAGCTATATAGAGTAGAGGTGTATAATATATATTCCCTAGTTTATAAAAGGGGGTGGCAGATGCCTTTACAATACTTTGCTAATACCTAGGCAAAGGGTTGAAGTGTATTCGTGGGGGACTTTAACTAACATCACCCCCTGTGGGACAGGTTCGGCAGGACCTCTTAGGGGCATAATAAGATATTGGAATTTATAATAAGGTGGCAACTCGGCCTAGTTACTCTGTTTAGGGAAGTAATAAGGAGAGAACATAAAAGCAGGGATAGCACTATTAATCATATATGGACCACTTATAACGTTAGTATTAAGTTCACTAGGCTAGTAGAAATTGCCAGATCTAACCATATGCCTTAACTTATTAATATTAGGACAAGCAAGGAATTCAGCGGCAGCCTAGGGTTAATCTAGGGTTAGAGGACAGCGGACAAGAACCTAATTATAGTAAAGGCACTAAACAGGCTTAGAAAGGAGGGGTTAAAGCTCCTGCTAGATAGCCGGCAGGAAGTTAACAACTATGCATAATGGCTTACTTACTAGCTTATGGAGATAGCTAACATAGCGGCACCTAAATGACCTTAAGGGCGTAGTAAACCACAGCTATGGTAGAATAAAAGGGTTAAGGACGTGATAGCAGAGGCAAGACGTACTAGCAGGCAGTGGCGGTAACAACGGACGTAGGAATCATAGTAGACCCTAACAGAAGCTATAAAAATACAGGACCATGTTATCTTAGAGGAGAAGAAAAGCAGCTGGCAATAGGCTGTTAGCGAGCTATCTAGGTCTAAAGGAAGCCTCTGGACCTTAGAGCATTAGGCCTAGCTATAAAGTGGACTCCCCCTAGAGATATAATAAGTTCTGCTACTAACTCGGCTAGAAAACGACGGTAGGGAGGAGATAGTGGAGGTTATACACAAGGGCAAGGCAAGGGCATTTGCAGAGAGGTTCTTCCCTTTATCCGCGGCTAGGGCTTTAAGACTAGAGGGAGAAGAGAGGACAAGATACTGTGACAATAAACAGGTAGCTCCCGTGTTTATAGAGGAGGAAATTAGAGAAGTTATAAAGAATACGGTAAGCTGGAAAGCCCTAGGGCTGGACGAGCTACTAATGGGTTTCCTTAAGCTATATAGCGCAGCCCTAATATTATGTTTAACACGCCTTATAAATATATGCTGCAGCTTAGAACACCATCCGGCCTCCTTCTGGCGTGTAAAGGTGGTAGTTCTATGTAAACCTAGGAAGACCCCTAAGGAGTTAGGCAGACCAGGGGGGTAAAGGCCGATATTATTGCTAAATACAATAAGCAAAGTGATTAAGGGAGCTATTATAAGGAGAATTACTACTATAGTAAAGGAAGGCTATATACTACTAAACATACAAATAGGTAATAGGGCTGGCAGGTTAATAGAGGTAGCACTAAGCATGCTAAAAGAGATAGTAAGAATAGTGTAGTACTATTAAGGGATAGTATTATTACTACAGCTAGATATTACTAGGGCGTTTAACACTGTTAGCTATAAACGATTAATACGCACTATAAGGGAGTTAGGACTGCCAGGGTAAATGGCCAGATAGATAAAGGGTTTTATATTAGGAAGAAGAGTATAATTGGCATTTAACGGACGTACTACTAAGGAAATCCAAATTACTGCAGGGGTTCTGTAAGGGTTGCCGGCGTCTCCTATCCTCTTTCTGTTGTATATTATACTACTATATTAAAGGTTGGCAGCGGCAGAATTAATACTAATGTTAGGGTTTTTGGATAATACAAACATTATAGTATATAGAAAAACGGCAGAAAAGACTAAAGTATAACTAAAAAGAGCCTGGAGAATATATAAGGAGTGGTTAAAGGAGTACGGGCTAAGGTTTAACCCAGGGAAAAGCAAGTTAATATACTTTATAAGGAAGAGGCAGGTAATTATAATAACGATCCGACTTAGAAGTACAACAATACAACCGACGTAATCAGCGCGATTCCTAGGGGTTTGGATCCACCGGAAGCTTTGTTGGTTAACACATATAGAGAAGGTAAATGCTAAGCTGGCAAGGTAGAAGTTAGCCCTTATAGCGCTGGCTGCGTTTACATGGGGATGCTGACTAGAATGTGTAAGATCCCTTTATACACAGGTGATAAGAAGCATAATAGCATATGGAGCTAGGATATACTATACCTATAGCGAGTTAGAAGGGGTAGTACAGGGGGTAGTAAAGGCATTTATAAAGGAACAGAATGAATGCTTAAGGCGGGTTATAGGGGCGTATAAGGCAATACTAGTAATACTCTTAGAGACAGAAGCAGTGGTGCTGCTAGTAAATCTGTACCTTAATTACATTAAGTAATGATTCTACTAAAGACTTAAGGATAGTGGCATGGGCAAGAAGATACAATAAGCATGTAATTTAATAGCATTATAGCTATGGCGTTAAGGAAGAGGCTGCTGACGCAACCTCTATAAGGCGTTTCCTGATGCCCCCCCCCCCCTCCCCTGGCGGCCTTATAGCCAGGCAGGAATTAGAGAGGGAGTGGGAAAAACGGTGGATATGGCAGAGGCGTGAGGCTTAGGTAAGAAGAGAACGGGCAAAAGCAATAGTAGCAGACAAGGAACCTAATTTTAAGAGCATAAAGAAGATAGCACGGCTTTATAATAGCCTGCTTAAGCATAAATCTACGGCCTTAGTGTAGCTCTAAACGGAAAAAATAGGGTTGAATGCCTTTCTTTATAGCAGACAGGTGCCTGAGGTAACATTGCTAATATATTAATATTAGGGAGGAGATGAGGATATCTACCACCTTATTTTATTATGCCCGGAATATAATCATCTAAGGCCGATCCTAGCGATGCCCGTGATAAGAGACCCAAGGGAACTTAGGGCGGCGTTGAATAATAAGAAGTTTGCACTAATTATCGTAAAGTGGGTGCTCTCAACTGGGCGCCTCTAGCAGTATAGGTTGGCGGAGGAGCTTTACAAGGCATAGCAGATACGCAATAGCAAGGCTAGGAAAGGGACCAAAGGTAACAGAAACAATAAAAGAGGGGAGGAGGAGCTGGATTAGGAGGGGAGGTGCTTATAGGGGGTTTCTACTAACATACTAACCTCTTATATAAAGCACAACCATACTTCTGTTATTATCTGCAGTTCCTAGGGAACTAGCAGATACTGTATACTAATGGTTGAAAATAACAAAGACTCTATAGTAAAGGCTTAGCGGGAGCTATATGGAAGAATATGGGTTTTCTCCCCTGTTTTAGGGTTTTTCCTATATTAAGAAGTTAGCTGATGGACTAGATAGTGGCTCTAGCTACCTAGCGTACAATAATAATAATAGGACTTTAAACTATAGGAAGGGGGGAGGATTAATATAGTATTAAGATATATAAAGTAAAGATATATAACATTTATTCCCCAGCTTATAAAAGAGAGTGGCAGACGCCTTTATAACACTTTACTAATACCTAGGTAAAAGGCTGGAGTGTGTTTGTAAGGGACTTTAACTAATACTACCCCTTATAGGACAGATTTAGCTAAACCTCTTAAGGGCATAATAAGATGTTAGAATTTATAATAAGGTAGTAACTTGGCCTAGCTATGCCATTTAGGGAAGTAATAAGGAGAGAACATAGTAGTAGGGATAGCACTATTAACTATATATAAACCACTTATAACGTTAGTATTAAATTTATTAGGCTAGTAGAAATTGCCAGATCTAACCATATACCTTAGCTTATTAGCATTAAAACAAGCAAGAAATTAAGCAATAGCCCAGGGTTAGTCCAGGGTTAGAGGACAGCAAATAAGAACCTTATTATAGCAGAGGCTTTAAACAGGCTTAAAAAGAAGAGGTTAGAGCTCCTGCTATGTAACTAATAGGAAATTAATAACTATGTGTAATAGCTTACCTAATAACTTATAAAGATAGCTAATATAGCAGCACTTAAATAACCTTAAGGGCATAGCAAACTATAGCCTTAGTGGAATAAAAGAGTAAAGGATATAATAGCAGAGGCAAGACATACTAATAAGCAGTAGCAGTATTAACAGATATAGGAATTATAGCAGGCCTTAATAGAAGCTATAGGAAAACAGAATTACGTAATCTTAAAGGAAAAGAGAAGTAGTTAGTAACAGGTAGTTAGTAAGTTATCTAGGTCTAAAGGGAGCCTCTAGACCCTAAAGTACTAGGCCTAGCTATAAAGTGGACTTCCTCCTAAAATATAACAGGTCCTACTACTAACTTAGCTAGGAGATAATAGTAAGGAGGAGATAGTAAAGGTTATATATAATGGTAAGGCAAAGGCATTTATAAAGAGGTTCTTTCCTTTATCTATAGCTAGGGCTCTAGATCTAGAGATAGAGGCAGAGACAAGATACTATAGTAATAATTAGGTAGTTCCTGTATTTACAGAGGAGGAAATTAAAAAAGTTATAAAGAATATAGCAAGTTAGAAAGCCCTAGGGCTAGATAAACTACTAACAGGTTTCCTTAAGCTATGCAGAGCAGCCCTAATATTATGTTTAATATGTCTTATAAATACATACTATGGTTTAGGACACCATCCTGCCACCTTCTAGTAAGTAAAGGTAGTAGTTCTATATAAACCTAGGAAAACCCCTAAGGAGTTAGGCAGACTAGGGGGATAAAGGCTGATATTACTATTAAATATAATAGGAAAAGTAATTAAGGGAGCTATTATAAGGAGGATTACTACTATAGTAAAGGAAGGCTATATACTACTAAATATATAAATAGGCAACAGGGCTAGTAGGTTAATAGAGGTAGTACTAAGTATACTAAAAGAGGTTATAAAGATAGCATAGTATTACTAGGGAATAGCATTATTATTATAGCTAAATATTACTAGGGCATTTAACACTATTAGCTATAAATAATTAATCTGCACTATAAAGGAGTTAGGACTGCTAGGGTGGATAACTAAATAGGTACAGGGCTTTATATTAAGAAGAAGAGTATAATTAGCATTTAACGGACATATTACTAAGGAAATCTAAGTTACTACAGGGGTTCTGCAAGGGTCGCCGGCATCTCCTATCCTCTTCCTGCTTTATATTATGCTATTATATTAAAGACTAGCAGTAGCAGAATTAACATTAATATTAGGGTTCTTAAATAATATAAACATTATAGTATATAAAAAAACAGCAGAGGAGACTAAAGTATAACTAAAAAGAGCCTAAAGAATATATAAAAAGTAGTTAAAGGAGTATAGGCTAAGGTTTAACCTAGGAAAGAGCAAGCTAATGCACTTTATAAGGAAGAGGCAGGCGATTATAATAACAATCTAACTTAGAAGAACAATAATATAACTAACACAATTAGCGTAATTCCTAGGGGTTTAAATTTACTAGAAGCTTTGTTAGTTAACTTATATAAAGAAGGTAAATGCTAAATTATTACAGCAGAAGTTAGCACTTATAGTGCTAGCTATATCTATATAGGGATACTAACTAGAGTATATAAGATTACTTTATACATAGGTAATAAGAAGTATAATAACCTATAAAGCTAGGATATACCATACCCATAGCAAGTTAAAAGGGGTAGTACAGGGGGTAGCAAAGGCATTTATAAGGGAATAGAATAAATGCTTAAGGCAGGTTATAGGGGCATATAAGGCAATGCTAATAATACTCTTAAAGACAGAAGCAGTAATACTACTAGTAGATCTATACCTTAATTATATTAAGTAATAATTCCACTAAAGACTTAAGAATAGTAGCATAGGCAAGAAAATACAATAAGCATGCAATTTAATAGCATTATAGCTATAATGCTTAGGAAGAGGCCGCTAACGTAATTACTATAAGGCGTTTCCTAATGCCCCCCCCCCCCTCCCTAGCAGCCTTATAGCTAGACAGGAATTAAAGAGGGAGTAGGAAAAACAGTGGATATAATAAAGGCATAAGGCTTAGGTAAGAAGAGAATAAGTAAAAGTAATAGCAGCAGATAAGGAACCTAATTTTAAGAGTATAAAAAAGATAGTAAGGCTTTATAATAGCCTGCTAAAGCATAAATCTACGGCCTTAGTATAGCTTTAAATAGAAAAAATAAGGCTAAATACCTTCCTTTATAACAAATAGGTACCTAAGGTAACATTACTAATATATTAATACTAGGGAGGAAACAAGGATATTTACTACCTTATCCTATTATGCCTAGAATATAACCATTTAAGGCTAATTCTAGTAGTGCTTATAATAAGAGACCTATGGAAACTTAGAGCAGCACTTAATAATAAAAAGCTAGCACTAAATATTATAAAGTAGGTGCTCTTAACTAGGCGACTTTAGCAGTATAGGTTAGTAGAGGAGCTTTATAAGTCGTGGCAGATATATAATATTAAGGCTAAGAATGGG